>PVJO010004263.1:87500-111915 GCA_004026905.1 Hystrix cristata | reverse complement strand
AGGGGCCTGTGGTGACTGACAGTGTGAAACACTGCAGCAGGACCAGTAATTCAGAAGGGTCGAGATTCCATTTCGTAGTACTTGGCTCGCTGTAGATATGCAGTCGCAGGTAAGCTCTGTGCCATTGTTGGGACTCGTTTGTGGTAGGTAGCAAAGTGAACAGAGCTACCGAGGGCAACTCATGCCGGGCAGTGGAGGGACAGAGGCTGCGGCATCTGCACTGAGAGGGATTTTGGTTTTTCTTTCTGGGAGAGGCTGTAGCATGCCTAGTTCCCTGAAGGAGAACTGGACCAGATGAAGGCAGGGAGAAGACAGAGTGACTGGTAGAGCAAAGTTCCTGGAGGCTGAGGGGTGCTGCTTTGGACCCTGGAGGCCTGGATGCGGGTAACATGTGCACGTTTGGGGGTGAGGTTTTGGGGGCTATGCTACATTTTGGTCTCTTAAGTAGAGTGTGAGGTCATCTGCAGAGAAGAGTACTAGAACTTAGCTAGAGAATTGAGGTGACTCAGATGTGTCTTGAGATTAATGTAACCTCATGTTTTCCTCACTGACTTCATCCCCTCGCCCTGTGTGGAACTGTAGCAAGCTGGGTGTACTTGGGCTGGCTGACTCTTAGAGCCCCCTTCCTCCTTTCCTCTGGCCTGTTATTTGGCTTTCCAGCTTTGCTTCATCGCATCCTTACATCTGACACTGACCTCGGAATGAACTTGGTGGCTATTAACTCTCGCATTGTGTTTCTGGTTTATGATGCTCCCTTGTTTTGGGGTCCCTCCCACCAGGTTTACACCAACTCATCCTCCGTCACTGCTCTGCTGGAAGTCAGAGTCTGCCTCCTGCTGTGGACCAGACGCTGTGATGAGAGTAGGGTGCAGCAGCGCTCTGGGGCGGGGGACGCTGAAGTCCAGACAAAGGGATATAAAAGAATTTCGAGTGTTCTAAGTGTTGTGAAGGAAACAAAGGGTAAAATCCTGATTTAGTTGTGATGGCCAGGGAAGGATTTGGTCCCCGAGGGGGACGCCAATCTGAGACATAAAAGGTGAAAAGGAGCTGACCATCTATAGAAGAGAAAGGGGAAGTCATATATTTTCTAGTATTTATTGTGTTCATAAAGACATTCCATAAGCATTGGATTATGTGAACGAGAAGGAAACTGCCCGGAACTGTCCGTGATCCAGTTGTGCCTTTCCCACCGTTCTTCCTCCGTTCCGAAAGCCTGTGTAAGACGTGTAACAGACACATCTTGGGCACATTTGATTTTTTTTTTAAAGGTTTTTAACTGGCATTGTATATGTGTATTTCCAGTGGGAGCAGGGCGGAAGTGTATCGCTGTCACTAAGTGGGGTGGTGTTTTTCTCTGCCTGTCAGTATCGGTGGCTTCGCAGGGCAGCGGCCCGCCACGGGACAAGGTGGTTGTATATTCACGCACTGATGATAGAACCATTCTCCCAACCCTATTGAAAGTCTCCGGTTTTTTAATTTTGTGAGGAAAAAACTGTGTGTGTGTGTGTGTGCGCGCGCGCGCGTGCGAGCCTGCCATGATTGGTCACTGGCATTATAGGAATTGTTTCAAATGATTACTGACACCATAGTATCAGAAGTAGACATTTGGGAGAGAGAAGGCGCTCAGGACTGTGGGCCTAGGTGGGCATCACAGTTAAATATCTGTGGCCAAGGACAGAAAAGGAGCTCTAGACTTGGGGGTGGAAAGAATAGAGGCAGGTACTGAAATAACATAGGAGAACAAGGAAACACTGAAAGGAAATTGTGCAAACCTCATAATTTTCTTTAGGGTCAGCCCAGGTAACGTAATTTAAATCATCACCACCTGTCAGGGAAACATCTAGTTGTTGGGAGAAAGAAGAGGAAGGTAGTTAAACCTGAGAGAGGTTTACTGAGCGAGTGAAAGGCCTCAGGAGCTTTCCTGTCACATGCTGGCCAGTATTCTTTGAGAAAGGAAAGCAGTCAAAGGCGCTGGTCTGGTCTCTTAAAACAGGTTTCCCCCACTTTTTCTTGCTGCTCTTCAAGGGATGTTGACATCATGATTGCAGTGGGCTTCTGTGGTCATGTCTGTCATGTGCAAAAAGTCCACCCCTTTGCCTCTTCCAGAAGTAGCAAGGTTATCATAGGGATGATTTTGGATATGTCCTAATTTGAATTATTAGGAATAAGTTAATAACATGATGAACCTGTGAATGAGATTAACTTGCTTTGTGATTAATGTATCTGACAAATAATATCAAGGAGATTCTCTTGCAGATGACCTTATAGATCTCTGCAAACAGCACTGTTCATTTGTACTTGGAATGCTCTTTGTAGTTGTCCATCAACGTTTGGTTTGATTTCCCCCCATTATGATTCCTTGTAAGCTCAGAGAAGACATCTCTAGTGCTGTATTAAATATAAATGATTCCTAGTAAATGGATGGGAATTTAGACTGTCATCTTAATTTAGTAACATATTTGCCCACATTTAAAGGAGAAATACAGATGAGACTACATTAAGGGCTTATTAACATGAAATTTATTTGTGTGTTCACTTGAGACATCCCTGGAACTTAAGGGGATGTGTGGATTGTAAAAACGTGTCACTCAAACTGTAGCCAGACAGACTTTTATGGTTCTAGGTTTCCCAGTGGTCTTCCTGATATTAAGAGGTATGCTTGGTTTTAAAATGTCTTGAAATAAGGGAGGTGAAAATAGACTTACTCAGATGCATTTGAGCGTACATATGCAAATGTTTCTTTCTTTTAGTTTTTTTGAGTTAGGGTCTTGCTGTGTAGTCCAGGCAGGTCTTGACCTCACTATGGAGTCCAGGTTGGGCTTGAATTTATGGCAGTCTTCCTGCCTCAGCTTCCTGAGTGCTGGGATTACTGGCATGCACCACTCAGACAGATGTTTCTGTAGTAAACAGAATTTGAGCTTCTGTCTTTAGAGGGAATTTATTAGCAATTTATGAGTATTTTCTTTGAATTACTTTATTAAAATAAGGTCATGGACCTCCATGAAAATTTGTATTATGCAAACTATTAATTGAGGCAGAGACTCTGTTAAATGATGGACATAGGTCTGGGTGTGCAGCTCAGTGGTGGAGCACTTGCCTAGAGTGTGCAAAACTCTGTGTCAGAGCCCCAGCATGAGGGGCAGGGGTGAATGTGAGATTGAAACAGGGCTTGGGGATTTAGCTCAAGAGGTAGAGCACTAGCCTAGCAGTTGCAAGGCCCTGAGTTCGATCCCCAGCACCCTCCCCCCAAAAAAAGAAGGAAAAAAAAAAGATTGAAACAAATACATGAGTCTGTGTGTTCCCCTTTAATATGTGAATGCCTTCCATTCTCCATTAGTGTGTGAATATGACTGTATGGGAGAAATTTGCGAGTACAGTTTTTTACTGGCCGTCCAGACTTGTCTCTGGGAAACCTTCTCGAGGAAACTTTCCAGGGAAACTGCTTTACGGTGAGCGTTCTGTTTGGTTGTATGTATTCCTGGAATGCTTTATGAAGAATTTCGTGGACCGCTTGGGGATTTTATTCTCCTGGTGTTCGGTATATGTTGTGGATTTTGCCCCTGATGATCTCTAAGTCTTTTCTGTCTGCTACTGTATATAGATAGACCTCTTTATTCAAATAGCTTTCATTCCTTCGGAAGGTAAACATTGGTGCTAGGCTCTGTGGGTAAGGGGAATTTGAGGTGACTACTTCTTTCCACTGCTTAGTGTTCAGCGGTTTTCATGTGATAGCTACAGAGAACCTCTATAGATAACCTTACCTTTTGGAACCTTCTCCTTCTCTTTTTGGTGGCCTGAGTGTCACCTTTTTACTTCTTCATTCTGAAGCGGGATGGCCTTGGTAGAGTTCCAAAGAAAGTCTATCCTTCCATTAGCATTTGTCACAGATAGTTGTACTCACACCAAATCTCAGTAGGCCAGGTATTACCTAAATCATCAAGAAAAAACTGCTGCCTGCGAGCGTGTTGTCCTGCTTGCATTCCCTGGTGTTCGTTCAGGATTCGGGGATGCTAAAAGGAGAAAACATAGGAGTTTTAGTGTTAAAACGAAGCAAAACAATTAACAGGAAAAGGTTTTTCACAGTGTGACTCTTCGATGGTACATGTGAAAGCTTGGCCCTTCTGTGAACTGTTGCCTTCAAGAGAGCCACTTTGGCTATTCTGTCTGCTTAGACATTTCCTTTCAGGCTTTTATTTATGCGTGTATCCTTCTATCTATAACTGTCCTATACATTTTTTAAAAACAGGATCTTTAAACAGATTATTTAATTGTTATTTTTTGTTTTGTTTTTTGAGACAGGGTCTCAGTACGTAGTTCAGGCTGCCCTTGAACTTACTATGTAGCCCAGGCTGTCCTTGAACTCACAGCGATCCTTCTGCCTCAGCCTCAAAAATGCTGGGATTACAGGTGTGCGTCACCATGCCCGACAAAATGAGATCTTTTAAAGCATGTAGTTTTATAACTTTTCTCCTCCTTTAGTGTATTTATAAAGATTTTTCCATGTAAATATGGATGTCATATTCCAGTGTGTGGTTGTGTTAGAATTTGAATTGCCAAATGGCCATTGTCAAATACTTAGCTTGTTTCCCATTTATCACATTATAAACATATTTGAATATTCCATATCGTTTATTTAGAATAATTTCCAAACAGTAGAATTAATATATGAAAGGGTATGTATAATTTAGAAGTATTGTAACTATAGCCTGATTGTCCTACAGGAAAATTAACTTTCTTTTTTTTGGTGCTGGAGATTGAACTCAGGGCCTTGTGCTTGCAAGGCAAGCACTCTAACCACTGAGCTCAATCCCCAGCCAGGAAAATTAACATTTTACAAAAATTTGTTGAAATGCAAGTTGTAGTCTTAATATCATACTGTCATAAAAAATGTTATTTTGTCACATGAGAAAGATGACCTTGTTACTGAGGTTAAATTTTTGTCTCCGTAGGGTTAGAGATCATTTGTGTGTCTCGCTTATTTCCTGTTTCTTTTGCTTGTTGGTTTTAGGGCAAGGGCACATTGTAGTCCAGGCTAGTCTTAAACTCACCGTGTAGAACTTGTTGCCCTCCTGCCCAGCCTCTCAAATTCTGGGATCACAGGCGTGTCACCACACCTGGCTGTTCTTTTTCTCATGCATCAAGGGTCTCAGTCCAGCAGACATACTAGCAGTTTTTTGCTGGCTTATTCTTTGCATTTTACTGTTTATGGTACATTTTGTTCTACTTTACTAACTGACATTATTGGTTCTGCCTTTTTAAAATCATGGTTAGAATCTCCTCATGATTAAATATATACCTATATATTTAATATTTTTTATTTTTATATTACAATTTTTGTTCCTATGGAAATGCATGAATTTGAGTACAGTAATCCCACTTTATCCACAGGGGATATTTTCCAAGTAATCATGGTCAGTATTAAACCTTATATATACTATGTTTTTTCCTATACGTACATACATATGGTAAAGTTTGATTTATAAATTAGATATAGTTAAATATTAGTATGGTTTTTCATTAGTAATAATGGTGCCTCAAATAAACATCATTGGCTATGATACTCCCACTGTGCAAAGCTAA
Organism: Hystrix cristata; assembly: GCA_004026905.1. Taxonomy (NCBI): domain Eukaryota; kingdom Metazoa; phylum Chordata; class Mammalia; order Rodentia; family Hystricidae; genus Hystrix; species Hystrix cristata. The sequence goes on along the minus strand of PVJO010004263.1, from coordinate 106,335 downwards.
ATATTAGTCTCAACAGGTAACAGAAATAAAATGATTTTAACATATACTGTAATGAAAGTTATGTGAATGTAGTCTGTCCCTCTCTCAAAATACTGCACTCACCCTTCCTTTTGTGATAAGATGATACAAAGCCAGTTAGGAGATAAAGTGTGGTGGGTAACATAGGAATGGTGGCATGTGTTAGACTAGGGAGTAACGGGTGGTGGGACGCAAGGCTTGATACCCCAACAGTTCATCTGATAACCAAGATCGCTACTAGCAGACAGGCGGCATATACAGCATGGAAGTTCTAGACAAAGTGGGGATGAGTCCTATGTCGGGCTGAGCAGAATGGACTAGAACAGGACAGTGAGAGATTTCATAGTGCTACTTAGAATGGTGTGCAACTTGAAACTTAGAAAGAGTTTATTTCTGGAATTTCCCATTCAGTGTTTGACTGTGGGTCACTAAAACTACAGAAACAGCAGATAAGGGGGACTACTACATCTAAGATAGAGTTTCACTTTATTTTTTAAAAACTATTCTCTAATGGTTCCTAGAAGGGTTTAATAAATTACTTCTTTTAAAATTAATATGAGAAAAAAATTAATACGAGAATTCACCTTTATCATAGCTAAATTCTTAGATACATGAATTTATTTCTGTACATTTATTTTTTTATTTAAAATTTTGATTCTGCTGTTCTGTACTAACAACAGTGCATTGTTCAAATTATAATTTTATCATACTTTTTTATTTTTTATTTATTTATTTATTTATTTATTTATTTATTTATTGGTGCTGGGGATTGAACTCAAGGCTTTGTGCTTGTGAGGTAAGCCCTCTAATCACTGAGCTAAATCCTCAGCCCTCGTTCATCATACATTTTAATAAACATTTGGTTAAACTTGTTATGCTTAATTTTTAACATTTCCTCGAGTATTTTCTTTTATATTTCAAATTAACTTTTAAAACTTCTGTAAAATTCCATTTGAGAAAAGTTCTATTGGTGTTATATTTTGGATTTAATTAACTCTAAAGATTAGAATATATACAGAATAAAAGTGGAAAGGACATCTTGACAATTTTTTTTTTGAGACGGTTTAATATAGCACTAAGGACCTACTCTGTGCAAAACCTTTATGTTTAGACACTGAAGATACAGAGTTGAAAACGTGGGGATCCTCATCCTTTCTCCTGACCAGCTTTAGATGGGGGTTATAGGTAGACATTGTCAGATTTGCCCTTGGAAATCCTGCTCTGGAAACTATGAGGAAGGATTTGGGCAGAGAGGGACTGGAGGCAGAGAAGATAGTTCAGAGGCTCAGTAGGTTTTGAAGGGCACATTGGAGGTGAACCCAGGGTGGATCTCAAAGGTGGAATTGTATTGGGAGGGGCTGCATTGGGAAGGAGGTAGTAGGAGAGAAGTCTTGGGATGATTGTGGTGTTTAGGGTCGGTCAGCTAGTTTAAAGGGTGCTCTGTCCTGAGATTGACATATGGGAGGAGGCACAGATTCCCAAAGAAAAGGATTAGGTTGGGTCTAAATATAGCTGTCCGTCGGATAGCCAGACAGAGTTGTTAGGCAAGTAACAAGATCTCCCTCAGAGAGAGTGCTCCCCTGGCAGAATTTGATCAGGAGATGTGAAGGCCTTTGTCAGGAACCAGAAGGGATGAAGCTGTTTAGGAAGAGGAGGAAGTGTAGAGGGAATTCGCTGAAGCTCCTGGAAATAACTAGATGAACATGCCCTGGAGAGAAGTAATACAAAGTGCCTGAACAGGTCAGAGTGTGGAGAGGTCAAGCGAGATAAAGACTGATAGGTGGAGTACCACAGAACAGTTTGTATTTTTGTTAGGGTAGTTCAGGTGGAATGGTATTGATGGAAGCCCTCATTGTAGTTGGAATGAAGTATGAATAAGAGAGAATGGTTTCATTATCAGCAGTTATTATTTTATTATTTCTGTTATTAATGAAACTTTGAGAAACCCTTTCAGGAGATAAGGAGTTTGATTCCTTTGCTCTACCTTTAAATCCATAGTATTTTTAAATAACCACCCCCTCCCTTTTCCTGTCTGTCCGTGCTGGGTACTGAGTGATGTGATAAATTCTAGGACTGAGTTATACATGAGAGCTGACCTGTGCGATATGAAATGCTACACTTTCTGCCTGTGTGGAGCACTTTACTACTGTCTGGCAGTGGATTGTGGTAAACCTTATAAAGACAGATTAGATGGTACAATCGCAGTTATAACACAAAAAGTGGGGGAGAAATCAAGGATACCCTCCCTCCTGGAGGAGTTGAGATGGGGTTTTATGGGCGTATGGAAAAGCCCTGAGGTCAGGTGAAGTTTGCAACTGATTAAACTAATGAGATAAGAGAGGTAAACAGAGATTAGATCTATCCAGGCTGCAGGCCATTTACAGAGTTTTGGATTTTATCCTAAGAGGGACAGGAAACCATTGGAACACTTTAAAGGGGGGGTGAGCAGGGATGGGACAACAGGACACTCCACCCCACCATTAGAATGAAGGTTCTTGAGGGCACTGATTTTTCTCTTCATTTTTGTTCCCTGGCTTGTTTCTGTTGTCTAAAATAGTAGCTACGCTTTGTGAATGGATCGATACATGCTTGGAGTTTTTTGTTTTTTGTTTTGAGATAGGTCCAGGCTGGCTTTGAAGTCACTATGTTTTCAGCGTAGCCCAGCCTGGCCTTGGCATGTGCCTCCACGCCCCCTCCCGCTTGCCTTTCTCACCTGTTTATTCTCTGCTCTAGGTGTACCCATAGTACAGCAATGAGCGTGCCATTTGACTGCTTAAACCTTGGGTGCTTTTTAATTACTAGTAATATGAAGGTTAAGTCAAAAGTACTTTTTTTTTCCCCCTAGAATACATTTAATTAATTTCAAGATGTACTCATTAAATTAAGATCCTGTGCTATGCTTATGATTAGCCACGGGCGCATACCCTGTGCACCTTCATAATTTTCTGCCTTGACCTACTGACAACTCCGGGTGGTTGTCACTGACTGAACTGGATGTCGGTGCTGCAGGTTTTCTTAGAAGCCGCCTCAGCCTTCGCTGTACCCTTCCTTAGCCTGGCAACGTGGAGCCAGTAGTTACTGGAGTGAAAGTCACCTGCACTTGGAGATCGTGAAAGGCCGAGACCTGCCTTGAGTGGTGGCCGTCACGTGGCGGGACCTGCAGTTCGGCAGCAGAGTGTCCCATAGAGACTCCGGCTCAGTTTCTGGCCCCTTGAACTTCCCGTTCTTCCTCTATTCTTCATACAAGCCAGAGTTACTTTCCTGTTATTTGGGCAATTTGCTATTTTTCGTACTGTTTCTATCATCGTCATGTAGTGGACATTTGCTGGTTGTCTGTGCCGGAGGGTTTAAACTTATTTCGTAAAGAGGACACCTCCGCTGCTTTTTGTCCCGGAGATCTTGACTGTGGACCAGCTATACTGGGACAGACAGGTAGGTCTCAGGCCTCGGTTCTTCCTCGGGAGCTCTGAGGAGCCAGGACCCGGGAGTGGTGATTAGGACAAGAGGCGGGAGTTAGCAGAGTGAGGTGGCCACAGCGTGGGAGGGGTGACATCTCCGAGGGAGCGGCACGTACGCATGGTGCCTGGAGTCCACTGGGGTCCTGGGACCGGCAGTTCTTTCCTTCATGAAATTGATTCTTCTAGCTAGGAACACGGGTACTCACTGATGTTTCTAATGCTTTCTCTCCCTCTCTTTCTCCCTTTAGTGTTTTTGGGGATTGAAACCAGGGCCTTTGCATTGAGCTATGTCCACAACCCTTTAATATTTTAAAATAGGGTCTCACAAAGCCGCTACATTGCCCAAACTGGGCTCGAATTTGAGGTCCTCCATCCTATCTCACACTGTCATAAATGCTGAGGAAGTTGAAGTTAATGGATAAGACACAACTCTGTGTTTCTGAAGCTGACATTCTGCTTGGGAAAATGTTCAAAAACAAAGAGACAGGTGTCGTGTGTAGCTGGATAAATGCTGTGGGAGAGGAGCTGCTATTCTTGTCCCTAATCAGTATGACCCAAGGAGTTTTTGAAGTTAATTTTCTGATGGTGTAGATTGAGTTCAATCTGTGCCCGCCTTTCTTCTTAACCAGAGGTGATGCCCCTTAAAGGTGCACAGATGTGTTTCAGGCTGTCGGGTCTGATTCTGGACCATGTCAGGACTGAGACTGGGCCTTGTCATTAGTGTGGGGTGTTCACTAATAATCTAAATTTAGAATATCATATGCTCACACCTAGCCTTGAACTCTTGATCCTTCTGCCTCAGCATCCCGAATGGCTGGGATTACAGGCGTGTACCACCACACCCTGTTGTTTTTGAAATCATTTTTGTGGTACTGAGTTATTTTCAGTCTCTAAAAAAAATTTTTTTTTTTTAAATTTTGAGACAGGGTCTCCCTGTGTCGCTCAGTTGCTCAAGCTGGGCCTGGTCTTGTGATCTTTCCGTCTCAGCCTTCCAGAGTGTTGGGACTGTTATTTTTTTCTTCTCTCAAATGAGCAGACACTCAAACAGAATCTTCTGCAGAAACCCAAAACATAAATCAGGTGAAAGGTCTGCATGGCGGAGGAAGATGTTTAGGAAGCAGCCACTCCTGCTCCCTCTGCCCCACCCTGTTGGGCTACTTTGTCACCTCTTGGACTCCAGCCCCAAAGCCATTGTTTGCACAGTCACATTTCAGAGCCATTCTTGTTGGCATTGTCCTTTGTGATGACAAAAAATGTTCTGTAACTGAGCTTTCTAAGATGGTGGCTACTGGGCACATGCGGCCTTAGCTGTTGCACTCTTGAATGTGGCTAGCGTGGCCGAGGAACTAAATTTGAAGGTTTATTTGATTTTAATTAAAAGGTAAGTGCAGTAGGCATGTGGCTTTTGGCTCCGCTCCTGGGTTCGAAAGTGCAGTTGTAGTGTATCAGCGACCCTGGATTTAGCTTTTCCTGACCAAGGTCTGTATTCTGGTGCAGATCATGGATAAAGTAACATTGACCTAGATAAACAGTGAACTCTGAGGAAGACCAAAGTAAAATCTGGCTTATAATTAGGGCAAATTATTCAGTACCTCTGGGCACATTTCCTTTTTTTTATACAATGGGAAGATTTATGGTACCTTTTCGTTGTGAGGTTTAAAATGAGATAAAACATGTACCGCCTTCAGCATTTACCATCCAATCTTAACCCTGATTATAGCTGGTGTATCCTAATAGGTGTGTATTTGTTTTAATTTAGTTATTTTTGTAAGAATAAAATATGTTCATTATAGAATAGAGAAAAAAAAGAAGTAAAAATAACTTGTTATCTCACCATCCATATGCAGGCAGCGGAAAAACTTGTGGAATGTGGAAAATAATGTTTATTTTTGGTTCATAAAATATTTTTCTTTGTATGTGTGTATTTATGACTACGCCGATATTTTAAAAAGGGAGCTTTTGGGGACCATAGGTCATATATGTATAAATTGCCTTCTGCAGACTTTTCTCCCCTAACATTGTATATTAAAAGATCATAGGGAATATTTCGTAATTACTAAGAGGTATTTAAAAATTGGAAATTGAATAATTTTCTAGTGTTTTTCCAGATTTCTTTGGCTTAATTTTTCCAATATGTAAACACTGATTTTAAAATTATATTTAGATGATAGGAAAAAAAGATATGGGAGATTTTATTTTGAGTTAAAACTGTCATGTTTGTTTTTACATTTTTGTTTGTTTGTTTGTTTGTTTTGAGACAGGGTCTCACTTTGTAGCTCAGGCTGGCCCCAGATTCTTGGCACTCTTCCTGCCTTAGCCTCCCAAGTGCTGGGATTATAGGCAAGCACCAGTGCAATTGGTCTACTGTCACGTTTGTTGATGGTCCCAAAGTTGTGACTATAAGCGTGCCTTATGACGTTATAGTGATACATAAATTTCTTGAGTGCCTTTTGTATGTCAAGCACTGTGCTAAGTGCTGGAAATGTAAAAACAAGATATTATCATAGTCCTTAAGTAAATTTTGGTCACATACTGTAATTAGTGCTGAAAGAGGGAGCTAGACAGGGTGTATGAAAAGATAGTATAGTCTGGGCCAGCTGGGGCCAAAGAGGAGTCACAGAGATTTTCAGGCTGAAGTGACGCCTGCACGGAGTTTTAAAGGAGCGGTGGACCAGGGCCGCAGGGTGGAGTCCTGTGTGGTGGACGGGGCATCTGCGCAACTGCAGCCTGCAGTGTGGAGTTCAGCGGCGGCGGTAGGGAGGGCGGGAGAAGCGAAGCTGAGTCTGGAGCAATGCAGACAGGTCACACAGGTCTTTCTGTGTCCTTTTAAGCAACACAGACTTTCCGTTTACGGTTCTAAAAGATCTTTGAAGATTCCTGAGAGGAGCAAGGCAAGATCTCTGGTTACTTCTTTGACATACGAAGGAACATGAGTAGACGTGGCTGGGAGAATAGATCACAAATGAGCAAAAAGAACAGGGCAAGGGATCCATCTGATAGATTGTTGACTAGACTGGTGTGAGAGATGATGGATGAGGAGGCTTGCATTCAGGCGGCAGCACCGGGATGTGCAGATCTAGAACGTGGGGGGCGTGTTTGTTGGCATTATGGGTAGAAGTCCTCCACCTAGTGGCCAGGGCATGAACAGAGCCACCGCTTCTAGAGTGCTTGCCATATGTCGGGCATTTGGCCACCCATATTATTTAAATACATGATCTGAGTTCCCACAACATAGGCTGGAAAAGGTAGACGGTTTTGCATAGGCAGTGCAGAGCTGATGTTCAGAGCCTATTGTCTTTCAAGCCGAAATCCTTTGTTACTATGATAGTGCAAATGAAATCACTGACGATAATAATATGGGGGTAAAAATTTGAAGAGGACCTAAGAAGGACATGGGAGGGAAATTACCAGTAGTTATCACCGAGGTGGAGAAAGAAGAGCCTGAAAACTGTGAGGGGCAGCCAGGAAGGCAAGAGAGGGACGAGGAGAGAGTGGACTCCTAGAGTCTGGGGACACTAATCTGTCAGAAGGAAGGCTGACAGGGCCAGGCAGTGATGGGGTGGAGGGTGTTCTAGGGAAAGGTTGTGGTATGTGTGAAATCCTGAGGGTCAGGGCACTGGGGGAGCTGCAGTGCTGTGGTATAGAGTTCAGAGATGCTCATGGACAGAAACCAGGTAAAAAACACACATTTTTCTTTCATTAAGAGCAATGAAGCAATTGAGAAGTGTTAGTGAAAGCCAGGAGGATCTACGCTTCATGGTTTTTTGTTTATTTGTTTGTTTTGTTTTTTGTTTTTCCCCATCAGTATTCCAGGGATTTGGGCTAGGGAGGAATTGCTTGAAGGTTTGGATGACCCAAATTATGGGAATTTTAGAGATAACAAGTGTCTCACAGAATGTAGTAGAATGGTGAACTTTATTTCTGGCTGCCGGGACACTCTCTTGCATTTCTTTGCATCTTTCTGCCTGGTACTTGCCACCTTTTCTGCCACAGGCCAGCTTTCCAACCACAGAGGGCAGAAGAAAGCCGAGGCGTGATGGTGCACACCTGTAATCTCAGCACTCTGCAGGCTGAGGCTGGAGAATCACTATGAATTTGAGGCCAGCTGGGCTACATAGTGAGTTCAAGGCCAGCTACACAGTGAAACCTTGTCTCAAAAAAATAAGATGGGGGGAGCATAGCAGAGGTTGTAGCTTTCTACTTCTGTGGTGGGATTGCTTTCCTTCCTCAGTTCTGAACGTGAAAGTCTTGGGGAAGGACTGAGTTTACCCATCTTGACTAGGTACGGTGCATGGGCCTCTCATTGGTTTCTTGCGTATGAGGTCATGAAAGAACATGGTGTCTCCCAAGGCAGTTCTGAGATTGAGGGATTCGGTGGTTCCCAGCGGGACAGGGAGAAGCTATAGCCAGGCAGCCCTGGAGTCTCTACTGCTAGTGCACGGAAGACAGAATGGGAAATGTGGAAGCAGAGAAAATGTAGGTTTACTCTTTCAAGAACCTGGACTATGAAAACAATTTTAGTGAGTGTTTTGGTATAATTAAAAAGACAGAATGGGACGTTGATATAGCATTATTTTATAATCAAATTATTAATGGAGATTTAGTAATGAGGATTGAAAATATATTTGAAAAGAGGACATAGATGTTAATTTTAACATTTATGGGAGAGAAATTGCCGTTCTTGTAGGCATAGAAATTTATGCAAACAAAAGGCTAATTTTTTTTTTTTTTTTTTTTTTTGAGACAGGGTCTCACTATGTGGTTCAGGCTGGCTTTGAATTTACCTAAATTTAGCCCATACTAGCCTCAAATTCACAGTGATCTGCCGGCCTCAGCTTTCCAAATGCTGGGATTGTGGGTGTGTACCACCACACCCAGTTTAGAAGGCCAGTTATACTTGCCGATTTTAAAGTAATTTTATTTGTGGTAACTTTATTGTCAGATATGTATTCTCTGGGTAGTCTTCTCTGTTAGTACTGATCACAAGCCATATCTCTAGGAAGAACCCAGAGAATATTAGCATTTCCAAAAGACCCTTGAGGTTGTGCAATCCAACATGTTTAATTTTATAGATAAGGAAAGCAGAAGCCCAAGAAGTAAAGTGATCAGTTAGAAACACAAGGGTGCCTATCAGAAGAGCAGGACTGTTTTCTCCTTGAGCCTCTGTTTAGAGTAAGAAAGGTTTTCCCAAAACCTTTCCCATAGGCTTCCCTTTGCAGCTCTTTATCCAGAATTGGATCACAGTACTCATCTTTGAAACCTACTACTGATAAGAGCAATCATTGATTTGACTAATGCAAAACAAGGGCGATCTGCCTTCTAGAACTGTCGGGAAAGGGTGAATACCTAAATAAAATTAGGGACCTCTGGCATGGAAGAAAGGGCTCTGCACTGTTGAGTAGTGTTATGTGAGCCAAGCTAAAGATTGTATTTTAACCCATAGACAGTGGGAACTTCCCAAAGGTTTTAGATCAGAGAAAAGATAAGATCAGCTCTGTGTTTTGGCACTAAAACACCTTTTTGGCTAGTCTATTCATACTGTTATAAGAAAGTACTCCTACGTAACAGGAATCTTTCACAGTTCTGGAGGCTGGAGAGTGTAAGATCACAGCATCTGTAGGTCTGTGCCTGCTGAGTGCCCAGTCTTCATGTTGCTTTGAAATTTGGCGGGGGTGTGTGGGGGGCTTCAGATAAATGAAGAGATAGGGAGGAGGAGCCTCATAATTGGCATCCACCCGCACCCCCCACCCCAGGTTTATTTGAGAGAGGTCTCCCTGTGCTGGGATCATGGGTGTGTACACCACACCTGGCTCTTCTGCTCTTTTGTAAAGAACTAATCCCATCCCCGAGGGCAGAGTCATCACGGCCTAAGCACCTCTTAAAGTCTCCACCTCTTACTGCTGTTTTATTAGAGCTGCCTGCATTTTGGCTTCATTCAGACAGAGCCTTGTGCTAGGACGAGAGGTGAGTGGTCACTCCAACTTTTACCTAAAACTACATTAACTTGATTGCAGAATTACATTTCAGGATTCCTGTATTTTCCCATATTACAGATGGTCCCTAACTTCCAATGGTTTGACGCAAATTCTTTGACTTTACAATGGTGGGGGAGAGGTACACGTGCAGTAGAGCTTTCCCTTTGATATTTGAATTTTGATCTTTTCCTGGGCTAGTGACGTGTGGTGCGATACCAAGAAGCGGCAGTGAGCTGTAGCCCTCTGTTGGCTGTTTTCTCGAGGGTAACCAGCTCGAAACGGGGCGGAAACACATGCACTAGTGCTTAGTGGCTTCTGGGTTCCTGTTGCAGTTTATGCAGCGATTTGCACATTCCTCTTGTCTTCCTGGACCTGGAAATACACACTAACTTCTGAGATTAGACAGCTGATATTTTGAAGTGTACTGTGTCGCTGTGCTGTTTGGTAGGTTAGATGTGTTAGATTCATTTGCAGTTTATGGCGTCTTCAATTTACAAGGGATTTATCAGTCTGTAACCCATCAGAAATCAAGGAGTGTCTGTTCCTTTATATATTTATGAACTGTTGGTGCCATGTGTTCACGTTTATGACAAAATTAATTTTTCTTTTCTCTACTAAGGGTCGAACCCAGGTTCTTCATACTGAGCTACATCTCCAGCCCTTTTTATTTTTATCTTGAGGCAAGGTCTCATTAAATTGTTAAATTCCCCCAGGCTGGGTTTGAATTTGAGATCCTCCTGTCTCAGCCTTCTATAGTGCAAGGTTTGCAGGTATGAGCTACACTACTCATAGCAATTGATTACTTTTGAACAAGGTAAATATAGGGAATGGATTTGGAAAAGTTAGGAATGTAACCAACCTGCCTGTGAGAACCATGATCATACATATTTATTAAGCACCTTCCTAAGGAAGAATTGAAAAAATAGTGGGAAAAAAGCAAAAAAAAAAAAAAAAAAAAAAAAAGCCAGGGAATACCAAGGTGTCCTGTATTGCTGTGTAGTTCCGGCTGGCCTGCTGCCTTAGTCTTCCAAATGTTGGCTTCTAGGTGTGTACCACCCCCTGGCTATGGTAAGGTTGTAAGCGTGTGCCTGTGTCTAATTTTGTCTCTGTGAGGGACAGAAGATTGTATCCCCACTTTTTGTTGTTGTTAAATTTTATTTGGAGATTGGGGGAGAGGGTATTGCTCAATTGCCTGGGCTGACCTAGAATTTGGGATCTTACTGCCTGAGCCCCCAAATAAGCAGCTGGTATTAAGGTGCCTGGCCCATGCCTGACTTCCCATTTTCCTAATGAGGGACTGAGGCTTAGGATAAGCCTTCTGGGAGGGCTTCCCACTAGTGGTTAGAAGATCCAACATTTGACACCAAGTCTGTCTTAACTTGGAACTTTCACCACGTTGCCAAATATCCTTGCACTGCATTGCTTTGGCGTGCTCCTGATAGTAGTGTTTGGCATCCTGTCTGAGGCCTTCTTAAGGGGCTTTGGGCAGCAGTGGGCATTGTCGGAAGTGCTGCTCAGGGAAATGTAGAAGTTGGGTGGAAGGTAAAGCGGCTGTCACCTTTGTTCTGGTCCTCAGACAGGCACCTGTAGCATCTCGTACCCAGACTTCGGAGTCACTAATGACTCCATTGTCAGAACTCTGCCGTCTTTTCCAGTGAAATAAATTAAGATTCTAACCTAGTTTTCTTCTTCTTCCCTATCTTCCTTCTCCTTTCCTAATTCTCTTTTAATAGTACTTGGATTGGACTTTGGCTTCATACTTTTCAATGAGTACCTTTTAAGTTCTTTAATTACTATTTCTTTGGGTAGACTAACTCTGGACTAATTTCTAGTTGCCCTAAAGTTCCTCATAATCTGTATCTCTGAGACTTCTATTAAGATTGACACGATGTGCTAAGAGAAAGAGATGTACTACCTACTAACTTGTGAACTTTTTTGTTGCACTAATCATGCCTAGAATGGTATGCAAACAAGGAAAATGGAGAATACCTATTTTTCATACCTTAAAAACACATCTGGAATTCTTTGAACTAACTTGAAGTAAAATAAGTGCCAAGGCAGATTATGCCATACCTTTTCTTTTTACTTTAAAAAAAAAAAGGAAATGGGAAACATACCGCTTCTAGAAGGCCCTGACAATGAATTGGATATTGAAATGGTATTGGTAATATGTATATTTATATATGCCACATTTTCTTCCATGCTCCGGCCATCTTTGCTACATATGTGTTGGGTATTTGCCAAGTGAGAGAAATGTTACAGCGTAGAGAAGATCATCTTGTTTAGAAGTGGCGTGAATCATGGTAGAAGCAAAATCAACTATACTTCCCTTTCTTTCCTGATCCAATTTCTTCCTTCCTTCTCTTCTTTCCCTCCTTCCTTCCCCTCATCTCTCTCCTCCATTTAAAAAAATATCATTTTGTGTCTGTCTTTGACTAACATCAGAATTCTCTTCCAGCAATGAAAAACTAGAAATTATGTACCAAAAAAGTATAATTTTCATAAATTTAAAAAATTACATAAGATACAGAATAACTTAATATTGGTTTTACCATATCCTCTAATTTGAAGTGCAGTGAAATGCTTCTGTGGTTAAATCATAGCTCTTGTGCTGTTTGCTATAAAAGTTTCAAGAATATATATTTCAAAAAATTTTTTTAAGTAATCCGAAACAAATGCAACAGAGCTCAGCATACTTGAGACATATTTTCCGAATTTATCTTAAATCTCTCAGCTCCAGAGGGTTTTTGTGTGTGTGCAGATTGGGCCTGGCCCGTGATTTCACCATCTATCTCCATCCCGGATTGATTGCACCAAACAGCACAGAACGAGTTACATATGGTCCCACTTTGTCTCAGTTTATAGGACCTCTGGGTTGAAACTCCACTTGATCAGTGTGAAGCCAACCATCGCAGAGATTTGGCTAAGGTCAAAATCCTAAGTATATCCACACACACGTATATTCTGGTTAGAATGTCCATGTTCCTGTCTGAAGTAGTGGTGTCTTGCTATGCACTGATTTGCTGGTTATTCATAAAATACTGGTGACATTTTAAAAATTAAATCACCTGTGTTGATGGTGATACTCTGGGTGATAAATGTGGACCAAGACTGATATTCAAAACATGTTCAAATAAAAATTACAGGTACATCAAAAAATCTTTTCTGAAGTTGGGACAAAGGTGGAATACAAAGGTAATATTAAATACAAACTTGATTCTTAGGTTTAAAGAGGAAACCCATTGTCCACTTTGTAGTGTATTTGCTTGTAGTGTAGGCTGTTTAAAAGGAAGATGAGTGGGTTTGAGGTCAGTTTGAAAGTTGAGGCGTGAGGGTGTGAAGGGGTCCTCTGTGCCTTAAGGTTCAGCTTTAACTGTGGGACCAACCAAGCTGCTGAAAGCGTCTCCTCTTAGGGCTCCTCTCTGGCCGTTTTCTTCCCTGTCTGTTGCTTGCTTTATTTGTTCATTACTCGCACTTCCCCTGCCCCCTCTGCTCTTCCTTTCTCTGTCTGTGCAGCCACGTGCTCCAAGCCTGTGTATCTGGACTGCCTTTGCTCACAGTTCCCTGTGAGTGTTAGCAGAATGAAAGCCAGATGGACCAGCCGTTCCCACTGTTATCTCCCAGCCGACTCTGGCAAGCCTCCCTCTCTCCCTCCTTTCTTGGCATGACAGAAATATTTGCCTTTATTTAGGGAGACTTGTATTTGCTGCTGTACCTCTTCCCTCAGCTGCAACATAAGCGGAAAGCTATTTATTCCCTTGTTGCTGAGGTTGGTCGAGGTGAGTAGAATGCACAATGAATTTATTGAAGAAGCCGTTTTAAGCCTACCTAACTGATGTGTTTTTCTAGAATGAGTGACTGACTGATGTTGGTTGTAATAGGCTCTGGAATAGCAATATGAAGAAGAAAAGTTCTTAACAATAAAAGTGGAGAAGCTTTCTACCATCATTTCATTCAGAACACTTTTAATGACTTTAGACTCATTCGTTGTGATTCAGCCAGTAATAGAGATGAAGAAATAGAGACCCAGATACTGTTAACTAGATCATCATGCAAAATGCTGTTACTAGAATAATGATTATTTTTATTCTTTCATTACATGTCCTAATACGGTTTCAACATTATTTCAACTTTTTAAATGCTGTATTTTATTGCAACCCAAGTCTAAGGAAATTGCTTTGAACAAAGTTGAGCTAGATTTGGAATGGTGATAGTAGTCGTTTGGATTTTTTATTTTCTTTTATTCATTGACTTTTAGGTAATTTTGAGAATTTCTCATTATTGTTATTACAGTATTTTAAAAGGCTTATTTGTTTATTTTACTTTTCTAAACAAGTATTTCTTTCAAGTATGAAATATTTGTGTCTTAAGGTACAAAAGCATCTCCAAACATTTTGGGGTGTGTTTTCATATGTTTGTAGAAGTAGCTAAACCAAAAATAATTCATTTTACTAAAGATCTACTGCTTTGGTAAATAGATTAAGAAAAATGGTTTGCAATTTTAAAAGTATGCTGAGGAGAAAACAGTTCTGAATTATAAATGTTCATTATTGGGTAATCAAGAAATTTCTCCACATCTGTCTTGTACTTTTAAAGGTAATAGGCTTGTCTTTAGTGTTTGTTCTTAGTTTGAGACTTTAACATTCTCTGTCTGAGATTATTAATTGGTGTATCGGCCTCATTTGTAAAAATGATGGGTCCTAAATTCGTGCGTTCTAAGTAAGTAATAGCTCGAATTCATCGTGAAGCATACAGCATTTGTGTAGTGGTGGTTTTAAAACAGGCCAGGTAAAATCGAAGGGAGCGCTGTGTCTGGGAGATGTAGGCTGTTTCGTCTCACAGACCAGAGCACTAAGCAGGGAAGGAGGATGGCAGGTGTTACGGAAATTCATTGCCGAGAGCTGGCTCCTGCCGCTGTCTCACCTGCACCACAGACTTCAGGTTTTCTGTTATTTCTGAGCTGTCAGGAGGAGTTCATTATCATCTTTCTTCCTCATCTGTTCTCTGCTCTTGCTAATGTTGGCTTCGGCTCCGACTGAAGTTGTGTTGGTGCGTATAACACTCCCGAGGTAGCATCTGCCCAAGCCAGAAATAACAATAGGCTATAATAGAACCTAGTTACAAATGAGGTCCTGCCATCTGTGCTGCACCTTCTTAAGTGGGGTTTGGATGATAAAATCTTGATTTAGACTTCCGTAGAAAAGCATATTGTATTGATAGAAGATGTTGAATTTCTTCTGTTCACTTGCTTTTTAAAAAGATAAAGCCCACTTGAAAACTCTGGTGCTCATGGAGTAAAATAACCTGTTCCTGGTGGCGTCCTCCAGATCGTACCGAGAAGCCCTCCACGATGCCAGACTCGCCCGTGGATGTGAAGACACAGTCCCGGCTGACCCCTCCGACGATGCCGCCTCCCCCCGCCACCCAGGGAGCCCCGAGAACCAGCTCGTTTACGCCGACAACGTGTAAGTGGGCACTTCAGGGCTCCACTTCAGTCTCAAAATTTAAATTAATTTTGTTCTGCACATGAAATGTCACAGGAAAATAAAATCTAGTATTCATATATACAGAAATGAAACAAAAAGAAAATCATTAGTTTCCCAGTGAGTAACAAAAGTGTGTCTCAGGTATAATTGGTGTGATTGCAATATGTACCTGCCTTTTCATTATTACTTCAAAGTTGTATCTGTTGTGATTTTAGCAAATGAAGAATACTGCATTTGGTTGGAAAGTCTAGCTGTTACCCCTGTAGTATTAATGTGGAGCTTCTTAATTTGGTCAGTTTTACTTGGAACATGGAAATATGCCATAATTATCTGTAGGTTACTTTTGGTCTTCTATTACCACTTTCTTCTATTTCAAACTATTACAAATAGCATTAAAAATTAGACTTTCTTAAATTAAACAGGGCATCGCTATATGCAACACTTTGACACAGAAACCTTTCTGAAATTGGTAGTGTTATCCTTGTGTCGACCTGGTCAGGCTTTCCTTAAACCTTTACTCCATTCCCTCTCAGCTCAAGTCCTGCGTTCCGAGTCAGGGGAGTGGACCTCTTCTGTACCGTCCAAGGAAAGGCCAAAACATTGCGACAGAAGAGCGGTTTCTCTTGATTTTCATTCTGTTCCAAGGGGGATGGGGATAACTTTGTTTTAATCAATCTCAAAGGTCTGGTTAATATTGTCATCAAGGATTTGGGAGACTGATAAATGTTATCTATTGCAGATAATACTATTTACAGACCCTGTGCCATGAAATCTATATAAATGAAAAGTAAGAGGCTAAAATAGCTGCACAGGACTGTAAGGGGTCAGCAACATACACGTCCGGGGCCATTTGTCCAAAGTTGTGGTGCCATTTAAAAGATCTCTCCAGATGTGTAAAGAGCAGAAGACTATGACATGCCAGGCTGTAACCCTGTCGTCTTATGTTTAGTTTATTATTACCCAAAGCCACGGTGATGGGCATGTCTCATGTGAGGTGGTTCGGTAAGCTACCATTTCTTGATAGGTTACTTTGATACTCAATCGGGATAAGAGAACCATGTTATTACCATGAAAAGAAAGTTAAAGAATAACACCATCCTTAAAACTTCTTCAAGCTATTATTGGAGATAGGTAATCAAAATTATTTTAGAAAGATGGGTTTGATAAAGATCGCTTTGTCAAATTAATTGACTCCACATGATGAAATCATCGTTTTCTTTAGTAAGAAATACCCAGTTTTCTCTGGCCTCATTCTTACGGATTATCCTCTTGCGTTCAACTACATTTTATTGGAAATGCATTTCCTGAATGCCTACCAAAGTATGCTCTTGGTTGGATTGAGGCGCCCTCTCTCAATTTCTTGAAATAACTCCTTGGTAAAGTCCGTTTTGGCCTTATCCATAAAATTTACATTTTCCCTAAATAAGTGGTTAAGAGATATGAGGGAGAAAATAGCCTTCTAATTGGGCAGTATAAGGTGAAAACTTGAAAGCCCTATTTCTATAAACACAGCTGTCAGTCGTGTGTACGAAACACGATTAAAAATGTTCAGTGATAAATTTAGTCTCCACCAAATGTACGCTTTGTCTGGGGGAGCGGCTAGGAAGGAGTAGCCCTGTTGTACTGATGGAAGCCTGTGACGGAAGGCGGACAACCAAGCTGTTTGCTCTGCGTTTGAAGCATGTTGGGTGCTCGGCACGTGTGCTCACGGAGGCAGGACTGACCCTGCGGAACCGCAGACTCGGTTTGTTACCAGCTTCTGTGCAAACACCCGGCCTCGGTGTGAGGAGCCGGCCCCGTTAGCTGTAGAAGGGACTCTGGTGAGCCTGTGAAGCCCACGCATTTTACAAAGTGTCCCGGCATCTTCGGGATTTCAAGTCCACCGAGTTCAAGGGGAGGAAGCTGACGGCAGTTTCCTCGTGTGTGCTGTCCAAAAATTTATGCTCTCCTTCTGATTTTGTGCCCCCGACAGTAACTAATGGCACCAGCCATTCGCCTACAGCCTTGAACGGCGCCCCCTCGCCGCCCAATGGCTTTAGCAACGGGCCTTCCTCTTCGTCCTCCTCTTCTCTGGCTAATCAGCAGCTGCCCCCGGCCTGCGGGGCCAGGCAGCTCAGCAAGCTCAAACGGTTCCTTACTACCCTGCAGCAGTTCGGCAATGACATCTCACCAGAGATCGGAGAGAGAGTCCGCACCCTCGTACTAGGACTGGTGGTGAGTAACGGACCAGCCCGGTGTTGGGGGCTAGGGGACGGCATGTGGGGGAGGTTCAGAAATAGAGAACCCATCCTCTCAGCAATTTTGTGGGGGTTTTGGGGGGATGTTGCTGAGAATCGAACTCAGGGCTTTGCACTTGCTAGGCTAGTGCTCTACTTCTTTTTTTTTTAATTTCTTTTGTTTAATTTTTTTGAGACATGGTCTCCCTACATAGTCCAGGCTGGCCTGAAGCTCACTGTGTAACTCAGGTTGGCCTAGAATTTGCAGCAGTCCTCCTGCCTCAGCCTCCTGAGTGCTGGGATTACAGGCGTGCGCCACCATGCCTGACTTCTCACAGCAATTCTGTGTAGTAGTCTCTACATTGGGAGCTGATGTGCAAATCTGATTAAGTGTACAGTAACAGGCTTTCTGGTTCTCTATTATGCACTGACCCCATCATGGTTTCTTTTGCCATGTGACTAATAAAGGTGCAGATGTACCTTTATTAGCTGGGCGTGGTGGTGCTTGCATGAGTGGAGGCAGGAGAATTGTAAGGTCAAGTCCCCCTGGGCAAATGAGTGACTTCATGAGATCCTGTCTCAAAAAGGGGCAAGGATATAGCTCAGTGTGAGGTTTGGGAGTCTATCACCAGTACAAGCAAATTATATATACAGATTTATTGTGATCAGTCATAAATGTGTGTATGCACATATTTGTGTATAGCTACATACATGTTTATACACACACATGTTTCTATGTATATTTCAATAAGTACACTCCTGGCGTACTTAGTGACTTTCACACAGAATGGTTCTGTTATGTTAATGGCCCACATAATCTAATTGGCTACTCATTTTAACTTAGTTGCTTCGAGGAGGAGTTTTTATTACTGATTTAGGTGATCTATGAAGCAGTAAATCCTCATTTCTCTTCAACCTTGGTAACTATTAATTGTTTTTCCCCCCAAAAACTAAATCTTTGGTATAGATAGGATTACTTAAACCCTTAGTTGAAAACAGAATTGTTAAATTTGGCACACTATGCTGCATTCTGTACATCATAACACCATAAATGAGAACATGTGTCTTTTTTCGCTTCCTGAATCTCTTAGATTTGTCGTCATTTTCTACACAAATGTTGGATTCTCTGGCATTTAGGAAGGCCATTTTCCCATGGAAACTGAGTCACAAAGTGGCTCAGTCTTTCAGTCTTTCATCCGGGATTGGCCTGGAGCTAAAATTGGGATGATAGGTGGCAGTTTCCTTTTTCTTGAAATACATTGTTTACTTTGATCATGTGGCCTGTATTTGACAGAGATTTTGCAGTTTATTTTATTTTATTTTATTTTTCGGTGTCGGAGATCGAACTCAGGGCCTTGTGCTTGCAAGGCAAGTGCTCTAAGCCCTGAGCTAAATTCTCAGCCCCTGAGATTTTGCAATTTAAATTTTAGCAATTACCTGCTTCCCCTTCTTACTCCAAGAACCAAAGTCTTTCGAGTTTCCCTGCCGTCCCTCAGTTCTACCTTGAGCACAGAGCCAAAGTCAGTTTGACAGAGCTGTGTCAGTATCCCTGAGGCATGCTGGGAGTCTGTTAGCTTTTCCTTTTCATTCTTTTTGGAGTTTTATGTAACAGATCTTCAACATGTAAATAAGTTAGACCAGAAAACCACAAAGTAAACCTAAAGCAATAAAGTGACGAATGT
>PVJO010004263.1:37500-82500 GCA_004026905.1 Hystrix cristata | reverse complement strand
GCACTTGAGAGGCTGAAGCAGATGGATCGCTGCAAGTTCAAGGCCAGCCTGGGCTACATAGGAAGACCTTGCCCCCCCCAAAAAAAAAAGATTTGAAAATATATTAGCCATGTGATCATAATCACCTTTAACAATTACAAAGCATTTATTTTTATCCTCGTTATCATGTGGGAAGTCATTTCTATTGTTATGGTGTGTGGAATGTGCTTATCTTTAGCAAATAGTATAATCATAAACTTTGTACAGAAACATACTTTGCTGTTATTTATGAGACAGTTCCTTGATTAATGTTCTCAGAAAGCGAATTTGATTTTTGTGTGCTAAGCACACCTCTGCCACTGAGCCACACCCTAGAAAATGAATTTGAGTTGCAGATAGGCAGCCCTGCGGCCTATACCCAGTACTCACAAGGCTTTCGACATGCTCTTGGGCCCAGAGATAGAGATAACTAGAACCTCTGGTACTCAGAATCTCTTTCTCCCTGGTGGGTTAACCAGTGTACCTGGCACCTGGTTCCTACAAAGAAAATCCTTGAGTTCTGAAAGGATTTGTGGTTTTTTTTTTTAAGGATTTATATTATTGATCTTTCCTTGAATTTTGAGAGTTAAATGTTATAGGGGATGAGTGCTATTTGCTCTCTCCTACCCCCCGCCTCTCCCTGCCAGGTAACAGTAAAAATAAAAGAGAGGGAAGGAAAACAAGAACAGCCTGGATTTATGATGTCAGCATTGGGTCGGAATAAAATGCTGTTTTAGGTTTTCATTTTAATGCCTTGCTGTGTGTGAAATTGCCTCCTTCTCTCTTATTACTTTTGAGATTACCAGAATCGCCAAGCAGCCTATCCACATGCCTATTCTGAGTCTTTATTCCAGGTGAGGGCTAGCTGAGGAGCGAGAGTAACATGTACACAGGATTTCTCCTAATGTTAAAAAAAGTACATTCTTCTCAATAAGGTTGATACGAAGACAGCAGGTTACTGCTGTAGACTACTAGTGTGTGCTGCTTTGTACCTGGAGTCCCACCAGCATATCTGACCGTACTTAGGCCATTACTTAAATGTTGAGTGAATCTGATGATTATGAAAAACAACGTTTTCTGATATATTTTCCATTTCAGCCAAAGATGTTTCATGGAATTAACCTGTTTGACTGGTAGCGTAGGTCACTGGACAGAAAAACCCGGCCTGTGAGGGAGGCTTTTCTGAGATTAATTGGACTGTCTTGTCTGTTTCACATACCTTCTTCCTTCCTTGGGAAGAACAAAACTTGCACATGGGTGGAGCGGAACTCTCACATCCTGTAGAATTTATGTTCCAGTATGCAGGGTCCTTGAGGATCCTAGGTGCCCCCAGTGTTGTCGACGAGGAGCTGAGGAGATGCGAGGTGACACGCGGATGTCAGCCCTCACTGTCGGGCCGATGCGGTCACAGTGTAGCGCAGTCCTAAGAGCTGCGTCTGATGTCAGACTCGAGCCGTGTGTGCGATGAGGTGGTTATGCGGCTGCATGGCCGCACCGCTCGCACCGCTCCCGAGGCGAACAGCAGCCTGACTAGGCGGGCGGGTCACGGGAAGCTGTCCAGTCCGCCTCTCACTCATGTCGCGTTCTTGCAGGCCAACTTGCCCCTGCTGCAGCGCGAGCTCCTCCACTGCGCAAGGCTGGCCAAGCAGAACCCTGCCCAGTACCTCGCCCAGCATGAACAGCTGCTCCTGGATGCCAGCACCACCTCCCCTGTTGACTCCTCAGAGCTGCTTCTCGACGTGAACGAAAACGGGAAGAGGCGAACTCCAGACAGGTGAGAGCAGCCAGGGCCCTGGGCCGACCTGCGTGGCACGAGGACGTGTTCCGTGCCTCCATCTCTTCAGAGTAGCAACCAGCTGGCGTGGCCACCATGGCTGTGTTGCCCGAGTCCTGGCCTGTGTCACTTCAGGTTTTGTGCAAGTTCATCTTACAGTATTGCAATGTTAAAACCTATGAGTGAAGATGAATGATTTTCATGTCCGCCAGGTACCACTAACGGCTCTTAGACACGTGTCAGCATTGAAATTCTCATTTATTACATAGTTCAACCCAATCACATATTTTACCCTCCAGTGTTCTAAAATTTGCTGTTCCAGGTTTCTTTAAAACAGGATGACTTTGAAAGCTGGCCCTTCCGTGTTGCCCACAGAACACAGTACAACACCTGTTTGAACTGGGTTCTGTAGGCACTAAGAGGAAACTTTAGGGAAGCTCAATGACCTGGGTGAATATAAGAGTTACATAATAGAGTCAATAGACGATATTTTTGATGAAAAATTTTATTTACTATCCAGTATTTATCTATCTGTCGGGCACTGTGCTCTCATCATTGAGAGTTTTATGATATGCAAAATAAAGACCCTTCTCCATTAACTCTACAAATTAGTTGTTGAGTAAGGCAGGCATGCAAAACTTCCCACGTACCTTATTAAAAGAATTTTCCTGAATACTTTATTATCATGTAATTATTTTCTGATGTGGACTGTGAAGTCTTACCAGCATTTTGCATCATATTGTGAAATATGGAGTTGCTTAAAATGAAGTTATATTCTAGAATTTATCTGTCATATGCTTTCTTTCCTTTCTTATCTAGTCTCTTTTTTTCTGTATTGCACCAGGCCTTTGGGAGCTTAGCACTCAGGCACAGTTATGTTCCAGAGTCACAGGAGCTTAAGATCCTCGGAACTGCTTGGAGACCTCTATCTGTGACCGACTTAGCTAGCCTTAAATGTATTAGCTGCTGTGCAAATCAGAATATTACTAAAAGCCAGCAGTTTACATACAGTTATTGCATAATCCTCGGCTAAGTAGTTTTTATGCTGTAACCTCTGGAATTTTTCTTCTCTTGACTGACATAGGATCCCTTAATGTTTAAAATTGCTAATGCAAAGGTTAAATATTAATTTACTTCTAACATCGATCTACCTCCTTATATGATCCAATACCCTCCGTTCTTATTGCAAATTATATTTTATTGGTCATGATTAAGATTGAGGAGAGCATGCAGTATGTTCACTGTTGAAGGAAGGACATTGCTTGCTCCTGGGGTCTGGTGTCTATAGGAAGCTGAGAACCGAGAACTGGCTCATGGAGGGACACTTTACATATATGTTCCTGTCCAGCCGGAGCTCCTTAGGCTGCAGGAAATAGCTGCCTGTGGTATCGAGATATTTTAGCATCATGTGTCTAGGATAATATGAGAAAGGAATTGAGAGCCTAGATGGTGACTTGGGAAGAAAAAAGTTATTTTGAGGGTGAATGTAACAGGAAAAGGATTAGATAGCTATGATAAATGTAAAAATAATCCTTCAGGCAAAATTGAAAAGAGACATGACCCAAGTTAGAGTTTCTAATTGCTAAATAACTATAATAGGGAATATGAAAACTTGTTTCATTCATTGCTGTAAACTAAGTGGATTGTTGCACTGGCTGTGTGTGTGTGTGTGTGTGTGTGTGTGTGTGTATGAATGAATCTTACAGTATTGCAGTGTTAAAGCTAAAGGGTGAAGAAGAATGATTTTCATGTGTACATATATGGGTTTAGTTTTTCTTTTTTTTTTTGAGTACTGAGGATTGAACACAAGTCTTCTGTGCTGAACTATATCTCCAGGCTTTTTGTTTTGTTTTGAGACACTGAGTTGCCCTGGCTGGGCTCAAACTGGTGAGCTATCTGCCTCAGCTTCCCAGTCCTTGTATTTTTATATAACATAACTTTAGACTTTCGTGGGACAGTCATAAGGTAAGTGCTGAGTACACTGACATGAAAAATTCATATTAGATTCCACGGATGCTCAGCATTCTTGTTCTGATCTGTAGCTGTGTGCGCGCACATTCAGTCAGGTAGAAAGCTTTAAAAGCAGTCTCCATCTTATTGTCTCTTTGCTTGTTCATGGACAGATGCTGGAATCAGAATTCATACAATTAATCTTTAGGTGGAGCATTCTTTTTCAAGTGGAACCCTGACGTATTTGTTATAATGGAAAGATGGCAAATAGGTTTCCTTAGAGTCAGGAGGAAGGGTAATGAGAATATGTTGTGTAAATACATTTGTGTCTCGTGGTAATTTGATCAGAGCCAAGACAATATGGGCCTCTACAGTATTTTTTCATCTGTTTCCTGCATCTTGTTTGCATATGCATCTTCTTCTTCCCCAGTTATTTATCTGGATATCCAGCTCTATTGTATGGAGTTTTATAGAGTGCGGAGCTGTCTGACAGCAGAGCTTTTTTTGTTTTACTGAATGTTTTGTCGGTGCATATGGTCTGACATGGATGAGCAGCCACGGTGAGATTTTGGAGTCTATTAAACTGGCTCATTAAAAAGATCAATCTGTTTCTGTAATAACACTGGGAGCCATCAGTCACTAAAAGAGGGACAAACTGACACCTGAGGAGAAAACACATTTTGGTAATTTGTTCATGACATGTCACGAACAAAAGAGCACTCTGTATTTTGTTTACAACTTTGGGGGTTTAAATTCTGTGACGATTGCCGAGTTAATGTACTAAACAGTCATCACACGTCTCAGGGATGGGCTTTGACAGATTTAACTTTCTTCTTATCCTTAAATATTATTGTTAATTTTTGTCTTTTTAAAAAGTCATCGTTTACAGACACATTCATAGCCCAGAGAAGATTGAATTTTTTCCTCCTTTATTTTTCCCTGTATATTGAACAGTGAAATATTTTCTACTTTCTTTTAAAAGTGGCTCAGGGTAGAGTCCCTAGTTTATAGGTCTGTGGTAGAGTAAATACTGCAGAATTTAAGTTAGAAAAAAGGCAATTTTCATTTAAAAATCATACTGTTTTACCCAGAATTTTAGAGAAAGAAAATTCTGATTTGTCTTCTTTGTTATTACCCTCTAAGTTCATTCATCATGGATCTTTACTGTTTTGTCGTTCTGTGGTGGGACATGCTGAAGAAGGGAACAGGAGCCTTTCTTGGAGCCAGTTTAAGGAAAGAAGCCATCACACGTAGAGACCAGAAGTTATGGGCACTGCGAAGCTGCTCTCTGTGATTACGTATAAAACACGAGCTCCTCTGCTTCGAGTGAAGAGAGGAAGAACAGTTAGATGATGCTGCAGCTCATGGAGGCTGCAGAGTGAACAAAAATGACTGAGTTTTCAGAAAAAACGCTTATCGTACCTGTCTCTCCTGTCTCACAGCCTTCATGTTGAAGCTTTTGGTTCAGGTCTGCCTTTACTATTGTGTTCTCACCTGTTATGCTCCTTTTCTGACTCAGAGGACTTTTCTTGTTTAAGAAGCCAAGCGCAGTGACCTTTGTTTTCGTGTGGGTGCCACGTTTTTGTTGTTTTTCTTCTCCCCTGTTATCTCAAGTGATGGATGCTATTCATCCCATTCTCATACATCACTTTTAATGTGACTGCACATTAGCTCCAGTTTGACACTTCTAGATTCTGTGACATAGGGCATTTAGTTGGATTAATATGTTTTTTTCCTCCCCTGTAATTAAATACTTCCTAAAAAGATTTGCTTGAACCTTAGAAATACATAAGTTGTTAACTGGGAGGGATTCTAGGGCTCTAGCAGGCCAGTCCCTCCTCTTTGTACTTGAAGAGAGAAAAGCTTGAAGAATGTATGTGCATTCACAAAGCTTCTTGGTTGAGAAACCAGCATATTTACATACCTGAAATCTTTCAGGTGCAGAAGATAGGGCCTTATGTGCAGAATTGAAATAAGAAAAGTGCAACTAGGAATTGGCTTTTTTCCTTTCTTTCTCTCATTTATTTCTTCTATAAGTACTCAAGTGGGTAAATGCCATGGCATAATATTCTGAGGTTTTATAAGTCATTTTAATGATAGAAGAGACACAGCGAGCCAGGTTTCTTAGCTTAACGAGTGTTCGAAATTGCTGAAGGTTGGAGGGTTGAAAGGCTGTCAGTTTGAAATGGTGCAGGTCTCATATACAAGGTTGTCATCATATTACCCACCGGCTTGACTGGGAAGGTCCACTTCTCCTTGGCTGTAAGATGAACAAAGGGTCAATACTTTCATCTATCTAAAGAGAAACAGTAGCTACCTTTTACAAGAAATCTTACAGTTAACTGCACAAATAAGAATTCAGTTTGTATGATCTAGTGCCTTAAGTATTCCATGAGAAAAATGGGAATTTTACATTCATCCTTTCTTGTTTTGTATTGCATCCTTTATGCATTCCTCAGTTTTTAAAGTGTGTTGTCCCTGTAATGATTATTAGTCACATCAGTAGTGAAGCCTGCTAGTGAGATAGCAGTAGCTTACATTTATGTGGTGACAGAGACAACATGGTTGTAGAGGATGTTTTGATCTCTCCTCATCCAGCCTCAGCTTTGACTTAACTTGTAGACTTACATTTTGCTTCCCTTCCTGGTCAAGCCCTGCTGAATACTCCTCATGCCTTGTTCTGCCCTTGCAAGGCTTCTGCTCCCCTTCCCACTTCTTAAATGTTATGATTTATTCCTACTTCACAGCCTGACTGGGTATGTATTGTGTGAATGAAGGCTTCCCAGTCCTCAATATTCTAATAACAGTTACTATCTACTGAGCACGTAAGATGCGCCAGGCCCAGTGTGAAGTAATTTGCACACAAACACATAGCACTTATTGCCCAGCAGTGCTACTGTGTAAACTCAGGAAGCGGAAGCTGGATAAAACTGTATGTCGGAGCGTGTGTCTGCAGAGTGTGGCAGTACTGAGGAGATTCTAACCCAGGTTTTCTACCTCAAATACCTTTGGTTTTTTTTTTAATTTTATTTTTTATTTTGTTGGTGGAGACAGGGTCTCGCTATGTAGTTCAGGCTGGTCTTGAACTTACTGTGTAGCCTTGTTTGACCTTGAACTCAGAGAGTTTCCTGCTTCAGCTTCCTGAATGCTGGGATAACAGGAGTGTACCGTTATGCTTGGCTCCGCATTTGTGCTGTTTTTGTGGTATTTTCTGTGGGCAGATCCCGCATGAAAGTATAGACGTCTTATACCTCCAATTAAATTATTTTTGTGGTACAGAAATTACTATCTGGTAATCTTATGGAGGCTTAGGGGATCATGTCTCACTCGTCTTCATATTCCCATTGATGCTCAGGCACAGTGAACCTCAGCATTACACATACTGGGTACCTACACAAAGCAAAATACTTGAAACACCCCTCCCACTACTGGAACAAATAAATAATTCAAGTTAAATTTAATGCTGACATTTTCAGTAGTATATCAAATAACACCCCCAACAGTCTTTATTTATTTACTTGGCTTTCAAAGATGTGTTTCTGAAATACAGTAGTGAAAATAGCCGCCAGTGGCCCAGGAACTAAATGCTGAGATTGGTTCACTGACCAGAAAGAAACTGGAATGCCCCAATTGGAACATGCAGATGACAAATTAGAATAAAAAAGGGTATTTCCAAACAGCAGGAGGAGCAGAAATGGAATACTTCAGCAGTGACAGAGATTAGGAAACTCAAGGGGACAGCCAGCCGCAGGCAGTCTAGCTGCTGAGCAGATGGCCAGCATCAGGAGACAGGTGACAGAAGAATTCCACCTTCCCGTTGTGGGAGGGAGGCTCGGGCAGCCCAGTGAACCTGCACCTTGTAATCCTTGAAGGGCCAGGCATCCTGCTTGTGTGTCTGGAGTGGCAAAACACCCGCCTGCCTGCCTCTTATTTACTTCTGCAGACATTAGCATGCTGTGCAGGAGGTTCTTTCTCCGAGGTAGTGGTTCAGCAGTGGAGAGATTAAAGGGGCTTCTCTCCATCTGGCCCAGAAGTGGGGATCCTGTGGCATCCCACTCTCTGTTCTTCACCGTCTAAATGTCCCACTTCCTGCAGAGTGGTAGGAAAACACAGCAACCTCTGTAGGTTGTCATGAAGAATTAGGTTTGATTTTCTTTTTAAGGAGGCAGGGGAATTTGTAATCTAGTTTGTTTTGTAATCATTATTCCACACCAAGAAAAACATATTATGTGAAATTCCTACTTAAACTTACACATTTCTTCACAATTTCTGTAGATACCTCTTACTGAATTATGTTCTGAAAATACAATGACAAGATAATTTTCTCCCTTCAAATCAATGTCTAGTCCTTCCATAGAAACCTTAAATAATATGTGTTAGGAAAGAGGGAAGGAAGATAAGATTGATAGTGAGTTGTTAATGTCTTTGATCTTTTCTTTAACTCAACTTTCCCTTCCTAAAAGATAGAGATTTCTAAAATTCAAGAGTAAAATGGCAAATAGAGTAAGTCTTGGTGCCTAACAGATGTTAGACCTCAGAGGAGTCTTAGCCCCGTGACTGATCGCTCACTTTCCCAGGAGCCCAGGCCCAGGGTTGAGACGTGGCCATCAAGACAAGTGGCAGGTACATCGAGAGGACCCTGGTGTGGCTGAGCTGCTGCCAGGGCCAGGTAGCATGGGACAAGACCAAGTGAAGGTACCCTGTTCCAGGAAGGAGATCCGCAACAGGATGTGGATGTAGGGAGCAGAGTTGTAGCATGGCTTCCAAGTGTCTGCTTGGGTGACGAAGTAGAAGGTGGACTGCAGTCACAAGGGAGAGACAGGGCCAGGCTGGACACATTCGTTTCGAAATGCCTGTTGCAGCCCAAGTAAGGGAGCGACTGACACACGTAATGTATTTATTTGTAACAGGACTAAGATTCCAATATAGGATTCTTTTCCATTCTAACTTTTATTATGTTATAGCACTTTGCCTCCCTTTAGAGCAATTTTTTTTTTTTTTTGATGGTATTAGGGATTGAACCCTGGGCCTTCACACCGAACTACTTTCCCACTTCTTTTAATTGTTTTAAATTTCGAGACAGGCTCTCACTAAGTCATTATGTCGCCCAGGCTGCTCTTGAACTTGTGATCCTCCTGCCTCAATCTCTCAGATTGTTGGGATTATAAGTGTGTGCCACCATGCCCAGATTAGAGCCATTTTTTATAGTAGTATTTTCCCCCATTTAAAATTTTTTATTTTTTTTTTCTCATGAGAGGAAAAAAGAAATGCTATACCTACTCCTCTCATTTAGATTTGTCATCTTATTCTAGTTACTGTCTTGACTTCATAAAAGATTTTTCCAGACCTCCCCATTTCCTCAAGTGTTACACTATTTGAGTGTTACTAAGGGATTATCAGTGTATACTAACCAAGCACGACTTGTTACATAGTGCATATGGAGTTCCTCTATGATTGAGGAACTGGTGGTTTGGGGGGCCCAGCACGAGGTGCAAGAAAATGTGACTTAGGTTGCGTCTGCACTTGTTCGTTTCCAGTTAATGTTTCCTATTGGTCCCATTTCCCTGGGCTGGAAACGGAGGCCGGATAGTTAAATTACCCAAGGTCATGCAACAGAGTCCGAGTGTCTTCTGCTCTTGGGATGTCAGACCTCGACAGGAAGTGATTTGGGCCGCATGGGAAGTGGGGAGGTTCTATTCAGGAGCATGTCCTCCAGCAGGGAAACTGGATGTACTTAGGTAGGATATTAAAAACAAACTGTAAATGGCTTCCATGGGCTGTGAGACAAGCTGGACCTCTTACGGAGTTGGAGTTGTTTCAGGGGTACACTGGTATGGGACAGTGGAAAGTATTTAGTTTTGGGTAATATGCTTTGAAAAGGGTGACAGACAAAAATGCAAATATGGAATTTGCCTAAGCAAATTTGCAACACCTCATTTGCTAGGAGTACACAGTGGTGCACACTTGTACTGTCAGCACTCTGGGAAGCTGAGGCAGGAGGATCAAATTCTAACCAAGCCTGGGCAGCGTAGTGACTTGATGAGACCTCGTCTCAAAAAATGAGAAAAAGCTGGGGGTTATAGTTCATGTGAAGGCCCTGAATTCAATACCCAGTACTTAAAATAAGTGTAGCTAGTTGTAGGGATTTCTAACAAATGGACAGACAAATAGCAGTTGTTTGAGTTTTATTATAGAATAGGCTTGGCTTTACGATTGTTCACCAGTGATTTGAGGAAGCAACAGGGAGCCCCCTGCATAGCTTTATTTCTGGGGGATGTGTAAATTTCGATGCTTTGCTGTTGGAATGTAACTGTGAGGTGATGACCTCTGTCATTTCACTACTCTAGAGGGAGGGGACCCCACAGAAGGAAAAGGCCTCCTAGCCCTGCCTCTTAGGACATCACTGCCCTCAGTTTAGGGGGAAATACTCTTTTTTTTAAATATACAATTGGGTCATCAAAGTAATAGCATTGATCAGAAGGCTCATGTGAGGATGAAGGTACATGACATACCGAACTATTGGAGAATTGCCAGGATTCTTCAGTGCTACTGCTGCTGTCCCTGCAACAGAGGCAGCGATAGGTTGGACTGGCTTGACGCAATATATAGAAGTGGCACCAGGGCAGCTCAAAGATACTTAGAGGATTTTAATTTTTCACACACTAAAACAAGCTATAAGTTGTTGAAAGCAAAGAGCAGAGAACTTGACTAAGTGTCTGGCTTACACACCTGTGGCTTGGCCCGGGGACCATGAGTGCTGTGTGCTTCTGTTTGCATAGCC
The DNA here is from genome assembly GCA_004026905.1 of Hystrix cristata. Lineage (NCBI taxonomy): Eukaryota > Metazoa > Chordata > Mammalia > Rodentia > Hystricidae > Hystrix > Hystrix cristata. The sequence goes on along the minus strand of PVJO010004263.1, from coordinate 71,977 downwards.
ATCACATTTAGCTGTCTAGAACAATTAGAATGTCAAGTTTTTAGCTGGAAGGAACTTCCAAAATCTAGTCCAGTGGTTTTCAAACTTGATTTTAGCAGCACATTTTTTTCATTTAAAAATGACATCTTAGATGGACTCTCAGTTTTTAAAAACAGTTAAGAATAGTAACGGCTCTTTTAGTCTTGATTGGTTGGGAGAAAAGTTCATTACCTGAAGAACACCCTTGGGCACCTCGAGTGGCACAGTTTGAAACCACCGATCTAGTCCAACCCTTGCATTCTGCAGATGAGCAAACTGAGGTCCACAGAGGTTAAGTGACTTATCCCAGGTCACACAGCTAGTCGTGGAAGAGCCAGGACTAGATCCTCGGGCATCTCGATTTCTAGTCCAGTGCCCTTTCCGTTGCACCACACTGCCTGTAAGGTTGGTGTTGTGCTAGCATTATGTTCATTAGCCACTAAGCCTTCAGACTTTGCCACTGATTTGTGCTAGTAAAATATGCATTGAATGTTGAAGTGTATTATTCAGAAATGTATAGGTGAAAATACGGAGTGACGTAGATACACTCTTAAAAGATAAATCAGTATCTAGAATGTTGTATTTAGGTAAAGTCTGAGTTATGCTGGCTATTTTAGTCTGATAACCAATGATCGATATGCGTGGAGTCAGTATGTTGTAGCGCAGGCATACACTTTAGCATGGAGATTCTGACCACCACTCCCCTGGGGACCACGTAGTGCTGTCGAATTCCCAGTGCTGGCCAGTCTCCTGTCTCCAGAGCTGCACATCCTTTAGCTTGTCGTAGGTGTGTTCTCGTTTCACAATAAACACACTAGACTTTCTCTGTGTTCTTTGTGTGCTTATACCTTCCATCTCAGATTCCTTTGTCCTCCTCGGTCTAGGGCAGGGTGATGAACCTGTGGCACAGGTGCTGCAGCGGACTGTTACCATTGAAAGCCCTAAAAAGCTCGCCATTGGTGATCTAGGCTGTGTGATTTGTCTCTGGGACTCCACCCCGAAGGAACACGAAGGATGCTTGCTCTGGAACCCCACTGCCTCATAATCCCCATGGTCGGCTCACTTGCCATACACATGTTCCTCTGCTGTTGTCAAAGACTGGCACTAGATGCCTGGAAAGTAGGAAGAGTGTCTTCAGGCTCTTATAACTCTTATTTTATGAGCTTAAATAAAGTCACAAAGAGATCTCCAGCTCCTGGGCACTGGTTGAAGTCTTATGAAGAAGATTCTCAGGCAAAGTAGAAGTTACTCATAGCTGGAGGACAGAGTGCTGGTTTCATGAGGAGGCCCAGTGGCTGTGTAAAGCACTTCTGGAGCTGTGATTCCAGTCAAAGTTGGATATGATTTGTTTCTGTTTTTGGGGGGTATGGATTGAGCCCAGGGTTTTCACACTATGCTATTTCCCTTTTTAGAATTTTTTCACCCGACTTGTTTGTTGTGTCTTACCAAGTATATTGGGTTAATTGCTAAACAGTAGAAATCTGTTCAGCAAGAAAATATTTTTTTTGCCCTACTTTTGTTTGAGAGTGGAAGAGCAGAGATTCGTTACCAGGTCTCATTCATGGGATGTATTCCTTTTGAATGCTGAGTTCAGAGTTCTGTGGGGTCATCTGACACAGTACAGCCAGGGCATGCCTCTCCCGCTTGAAGACCCAGTGACCCCAGACGGGACCCAGAGATTCTGGGTATGTGTTTCCTCAACTTTAAAATAGATGTTGACCTAGATTTTCCTTTTAGTCCTAGATAGCTCTGTGCAACTGATGATCACGTTGGTGACCCAAGACCATGTTGGGGTCCAGATGTTCCTTTGTATACTGCATCAGCGCAGTTGGATGAGTGCTTCCAACAGAAGTGTCAGCGATGATGGAAACATTCTGTATCTTTGTAGCCTGGTTCCGCACCCAGAAGCCCTTGTAGGCGGCTCTTGAGCACCTGAAATGTGAATGCACCTACTGAAGAACTAACTGAACTTGAAGCTTTATTTAATTTTAATTAACCAGCATCTTAATTTAAATTGCCACTTGTGTTTACTGTATTGGGCAGCACTATTCCCAGTGTTCTTTGCTGCAGCAGTCAAATGCCAGGTGGAGCGCGTGGTCCTCATTCATCCTGACAGTGATGGTCTTCCACCCCACAGATCTTCACCAAAAGCAGCCAATCTTAGGGGGACTTGTTAGAAGTCAGGCACTCTGGGTTTTGCATGGAAATGTTCTCTGCAGGGTAGGTTGGGTTTCCTTGCATTTGTGACTTAACCACATGAGCTTTGGCTGCAGAGACTTTGCTGATCTGATAGCCCCGGCTCATTCTCTCCCTGTGCAGCCTGGCGATCACCTCCGCCTCGGTGCAGGTCTCACTGAATCTCCAAAGGGCTTCCGGGACCTTTCTGGCCACAAAGGGAATTTTCTGTTGCTATTACAAGCTCAAATATGAGTGTCTGAGCTACGCTGGTTTCTGGATCCTTTATGAAATGAAACTCTCTTTCTTCTTCCCTCAGAACCAAAGAAAATGGCTTTGACAGAGAACCTTTGCACTCAGAGCATCCGAGCAAGCGACCGTGCACTATTAGCCCCGGCCAGCGGTACAGCCCGAATAGCGGCTTGTCCTACCAGCCGAACGGCCTGCCTCACCCCGCCCCGCCTCCGCCTCAGCATTACCGCCTGGACGATATGGCCATTGCTCACCACTACAGGGACTCCTACCGACACCCCAGCCACAGGGACCTCAGGGACAGAAACAGACCGATGGGTAAGGCTGCGGGTCTGTCGCTTCTTGGCATTGGATGCTTGAGGACTTACCGTTACTTTTTAAGCGAATTTGCAACTTGAGATCTGATAGCGGTAAAAATTCTCTTTGTGTTGTCTCCTCTGTGAGAACACTGGATTAGTATTAATATTCATTCTCTCCCCTTTCCCCCTCCTCTCTTTCTCTTTCTCACTTATATTCTTTATGACAGCAGTTTTTTTTGAGTAGGGCAGCAAACTTACTGTAAAGCCCTTTTTTGTTTATTTGTTTTTTGAGACAGGGTCTCCGTAGTTCAGGTTGACCCTGAACTCTCTACGTAGCCCAGGCTGGTCTTGAACTTGCAACAGTCCTCCTGCCTCAGCCTCCCAAATGCTGGGATTACAGGCATGTGCACCATGCCCTGCCTTTATTTGTGATAATGGAAATAACTGAATTTTATTTTAATTCCACTGCTTGAAAAGTAGTGACAGTTATTTGTTTTCGGAGGCAGAGACAGCCTGGTATGCAGAAATTGGTGTTAGATTTCGAACTAGGTCACTAGCAGACAGGGGCTGCCATGTGTAGAGTCCTTTTCTTTCTTAACATGAGTGATTTTATATGCAGTCTACCTGCTACAATTGTTTTTTTTTTTTTTTGGTTTTTTTTTTTTTTTTTGACAGTTTTGCTGTGCAGCCCAGGCTGGCTTTGAATTTGCGATTCACCTGTCTTGGCCTCCTCAGGACTGAAATTAGCCACATCCCACCATGGCTAGCTTACCACAGATATTTTTAAAAAGTAGTTTTCCTTCATTGTATATTTTATTCAGAGGGTCTAAGAGTTCATTTTAGTATTTCCAGTCTCCCTGAGATTCTATCTTGCTAAAATATTACACGGCATGCTGTCTGTGGCTTACCTGGACAGAGTCTCTTGAACGCTCGATGCTTTACTTGTTGTACAAGTGATTGAGATGAGTATTGTTAGTTTTGTATCAGATCACAATATAGGAGTGAGTTTGGGCAAATACGTGTTCTGTTTGCCTGCATCCATTCCTTTTTTACATCAAACTGTTGGAGGCAAAGCTTTCGAGAGACATTGCTTTCTAAAGAACAGGTGCCTACCATAAAAAGCAGAGAGAAGATACAGAAGGTAAGTTCTGATACATGGCCAGTGGTCAAAGTGGTGGGTTAGGTGGTTAGGAAGGACACTGTACTTAGGACACCTACAGGTCTTAATTATTGAGGCTGAGAGCAACAGCCAACCCTGTTTCCTTATCTCCTGTATCCATCCTGCCCCTCAAAGGATTTCCTTCACCTCCTAATTAGTTGCTGGTGTACGTTCCTGACATGGGTGGTTTGGGGGCAGGGTACCGAAAAGAACAGGGACGAGGTCCAAGTGGAAAGCCAGAAAGCAGAGCTGAGAATGCAGAACTCTGGGAACCACGGCCAGCCAGCTGTCCACCGCTTGAAAAATAGTGATGGTTTTTTGTTTTCAGAGGCAGAGACAGCCTGGTGCGCAGAAGTTGATGTTAGATTTCCAACTAGGTCACTAGCAGACAGGGGCTGCATGTGTAGAGTCTTTTTCACCTTTTGGTACAGAACCCTCCAAAAGTTTAGAAAGCAGTAAGAGTAGGGGAAGAGGTGGCTGGGGCTTTGCTTGTGAGATAGTAGATTAGTAGTTCTGCTTCCCAACAACAGTAATTTCTGTGTTTATATAGAATGTAAGACAAATGGCTAAGCATATAATTTGTGCCTTAATAGCCAATCTATCTAATGTGCTATTTCTGAAGAGGTCTCAAAATTAGTTATTTCTCAGTGTGCACTGACATTTTGACCTCAGAATCAAATGTGATAACAGCCCCCTTTTATGCAAAAATCTTACCATTTATTTGTAACTTCTGACTCCAAAACTATGATTGCTCATTTTTAAATAGCAGTGGAGTCACCAGGTCACTGTGTTCAAGGGATTGATTACCTGTTGTAGGTACTAGGAGATGGCCTATTTCTTAGCCAGCAAATGCTATTTGGTGAAATATTAGTTACGGTGCACTATAAAATAATCAGTAAGGAAATAATTATGCTTATGTGTGATGATTATGTTTTCATCTAGTAATGTAAAATATCCCTTTATGAATTATATCTGTATCTATTGGTTTTCTTCAGACCGTGTTCCTTACATTTTAATTATAGTAGCTTATAAAACTAATAGTGCTAATCTCTATAAATATGTGCAGCTACTTGACTATCCCTAAAGTCTGGCAGAGTTTAGTGTGTGTTAATGTAAAATAAAATCTTGATGTATGAGTAACAAATGACAGTGTGACATCCGGCTGCCATTTTGAGAATATGAAAATGGCCATGAAGGTGTACTTAGTCTGGTATGATTCATGAATACCTATTATATATAAGGACATAGACTCTCTAGAATTCTTTAATAAAATAACCTTGTATGCAACATTAGTTTGTAAGTAAGATTAGAGTTTTAGCTTAGTTAGCTAAAGTCTTCTAAAACATAAGCATCAGTTAAGACTCAGCACTAGTGCCAAGTTTACCACACATGGAAAATGTGCTCTTTAATGATCATGAGCTATTCTCCCCTGGTACATCCCTCTGGTATTATAAATATAATTAAAAATTGTGTGCTGCTGAATATTTAAGAATGTGAAGTAGAGATATTAAGAAATATAAAATTTTCATGTGTCTTATTCTTTCCTTTTAAAGATTTGGTTCTTTCTAACAAATGACCTTCAGAGTTCAAAAGCAGAAAATAAATCCTGTATTTCTTCACTAAGTACTTGGGCCCAAGCTTGTTTCTAATGTTATTATTTTTTAGACAGTGACATGAAGGTCAACACTATTTTGCAGATGCTAGATTCCCCTTTGCCACAGACATCCTGTTGCTATTTTATTATTCCAGGTGTTAGAGCATGTATCCTGATTGATTTGGTTTGCCGAACTTTTAAAACTTTTTTTTGGGGGGGGGCAAAGTCTTGCTATGTAGTTCTCAGGCTGGCCTTGAACTCACTATATGTGTATGTAGCCCATGATAGCCTTGAACTTGTGGTCCTCCTGCCTCAGCTTCCTGAGTGCTAGAATTACAGCTGTCCACCACCATGCCCAACTTTTTGAAACTTTTAAAACCTCTGGAGTTCTTGGCCTTCAAAGGCAAATACTTAAATGCCACTATTACAAAAGTCCCTGTCATATTTATATTCTTATCACTCTCTCTGGTTGTTTTCTGCAAAGACTAATTTTAACAGTAGTGCTTTTTCCCTAAAACACAGGCAATAAATAAGTCAACAAAAATTACATATTTGCAAACATTTCGACTTGAAATAATCACAACAAACAGCAATAACTATTACTTTCCCCCAGTGTCTTTTTCATAATGCAAATTACTAAGACATATTTGCAATTGTACTTTTTTACCAATAGGTGGCATTGACAATTTTAACTTTAAAAGTGCATCTCAGAGTATGTTCTAATTGGACTGGAGCTTTGCAAAGTATTTTGCATTTTTTTTCTTTCACTTTGAGCAAGAGCTGTCATAAAGGTGCTTACTTCCATCAGTTATAAATGAAATTTTATTTTGTGGTTGGCTGAAAAGAATTGTGTGACACATCCTTGTTTTCCTCTGTGAACTAAAAGGATTTCTGACCACTTCTATTTTACAGAAAATGAAATGCAATATCTTATAACTCTGATTGTCATTTAATTCTTACCTGTGGCTCTCAGAGGAGCTTCAGTGTTTGGAAGCGCACCCATCCCAGGCTTAATTTGCTGTTCAAAGTCCGAGGAGTGGCAAACAAATGAGTCGTTTGGGTCACTTACAATGGAAATACTGCCATAGTCTAAGGTGGTGGCGGTGAATGTATGGCACACACGCCTCAGCAGTCACACAAAGTCCTCTCTGTCCGAGGGCGAACCAGGGCATCCCAACAGCCGAGCACTGGGTAACGATTGCTTTTTTCCAAACTGAAACCTCATTATTCAGGTTTAATTGCAGTGTGGGCTCTTTGTGATAAATAAGTGGGTTCTGGGTTGCAGTTTGGGCACTCGGTCTCTAAAAGGTTCGCCATCACTGGTCTGAGGCCTTTCCTTCACAGTAGAATGTTAAGGCCTTTAACCACGCTGACTCTGAAGAGGAACAACACATTTCTAGGCATCTTACATGGGCCCCTCCTTACCATTCATATTCTGATGAGCCACTTGGCTTACTGCTCACATTCATTCCTCTTCACTAGTGTCACTTGGTAAACGTTTGTATGTTGTGTTTCCATGGTAGTATAGCTATGATCCTTAAGAACGTTGATGTCCATTTTCTTCAGATGAGGATTTTCAGTTTCTTGGTTTGAATATGTATTTGTCAAATTACAACTGAGATACTGACCTTTTCATAAAGAATACATGTTCATTTTTATTATTTTTATATTTTGTCAAATCGAGTGAGTGTATGTACTTTTCATATTATCCAAGCTCTTCTTCATGGCCTAATTTTATCAGCAAAGTGTATGTATTAGGATCGTATTCATTTACAACTGTAATGAAATGGGAGTTTTTTAACCATGTGTATTTTGGAAAAGTGTATCCCTGCCCATGTAAAATTACTGTTGCTGTTTTTATTTTAATATGAGGCAGGCACATTTTGAAACCACCTAATGTCTACATCTGGTTTCTTGTGTTTGTTTAGCACTGAGGATTGAACCCATGGCCTGGTGCATTCTAAACATGTACCACTGAGCCACACCCCCAGTCTCAGTTTCTTGTATTTATTAAGAATGTGTTTATATTTTTACTTAGGGAGTGTTGCGTGGATAATTAGCTCTGGACTTGATCACTTAACTCTGCCTCCTCCTCAAGTGTGCCATAAAGAGTTCTGACCAAGGGCCTACAAATTCTGCTAGTTGTAACATTTTGTCATTCTAAGAAGCTGTTAGGTCATTCTGAATCCAAATATGACTCATGTCTCCAATCAAAATCAGATATATTTTCACATCTTTGAGTTTGCCCACACGGCCCTGCCTGTGTGCCTGCTTGCATTTGCGTTGCGTACTACACAGGGGTGACTAGGCTTTCTTCTCCATTTGTAGGGTTGCATGGCACACGTCAAGAAGAAATGATTGATCACAGACTGACAGACCGAGAATGGGCAGAAGAGTGGAAACATCTTGATCATGTAAGACGTCACTTATCATTTAAGTTTAAAAGTGTTTTGAGCACAGTTGAAGTGCAGTTATGTGAGAAAAAAAAATCTTGAAGATGTTTTGAAGGTATCATTTCCTGCTGTCCTTGGGGGTGGAAATGAGTGTGAGCATTTGAAGTAGAACATAGGATTACATTTCTAAATGGATATAAGCCATTTAGAAGAATAAAATTTAGATTTTGGAAAAAGACAGCCACGAGGCTACTGATTTATTGTGAAAGGGTCTTAGTTTATAGAGCAGTGTGCTTAGTATTTGGTTTTTGTGTTTGTTTGGGAGTTTTTTTGAGATAAGGTCTCACTATGTAGTTCAGGCTGGCCTTGAACTCATGACGATCCTCCTATTTCAGCATTCTGAGTTCCGGGATTACAGGAATGCACCACTATGGCCAACTAAAGGGCCTACCTAGTATTTGCAAAGGGGAGATACCTGGCTACAAGACCTTTGGGTGAGATCTAGTGGTCACAACTCACTTTTGTACCTCTTACGTTGCCTTCTCATTCCCATGTAATTTGTCATCTTGGGGTTTGAATTTTAAGTCTAGCTGTTGGAAATACTGGACTAAAGCTTTAAGGAATAAAACTGTGTCTTTCACTGTCCTGAAAGTTTGTTTTATTGTCCACCGCATTGTTTAACTTGTGTTAATTATGTGTTCTTCCCTCCCCTCTGTTTCTCATGTAGCTGTTAAACTGCATAATGGACATGGTAGAAAAAACAAGGCGCTCACTCACTGTCCTAAGGCGATGTCAGGAAGCAGACCGGGAGGAACTGAATTACTGGATTCGGCGGTACAGTGACGCTGAGGACCTGAAAAAGGGCGGCAGTGGCAGCAGCAGCCACTCTAGGCAGCAGAGTCCTGTCAACCCGGACCCAGTTGCATTAGGTATCTTTGCTTCAGATGAGCATGTTTTTAGTTTGTGTTTGTTTTGGGCACTGAGCATTGAACCCAGGATCTTCATGCTGAGCTACATCTCTGGTCCTTTTTAAATGAACAGTTTTTATTTTAAGAAAGGTTCTCCCTAAGTCGCTAAGTTGCCCAGGCTGGGCTCGAGTTTACAGTCTTCGGAGCTTACAGTCTGCCTCCCAGAGTGCTTGGATTATAGGCATGTACTACAGCGTCCCTCAGGCTTGTTCCACTGTACCTCCTTGTATGTTTCATAGCACTATGTGCAGAGTTATGTATTCTCTAATTTTTCATGTAAGCCAATCTTGTGTTGTAGCTATATCTTATATTACTGTTTTTGGTTTTTCTTTTTTATTTTACATACTTATTTTTTGAGTCAGAGTCTTCCTATGTACTCTGGGCTGGTGTCAAACTGATTATGTGGTCCAGGCCAGCCTCAAACTCATGGCAATACTCATGCCTCAGCCTCCTGAGTGCTGGGATTACAGGTGTGCACCACTGTGCCTGGCTGTAACTGTATCTTATACCAAACACATGCGTCTCACACACACATACACAGACACACACACATACACAGCCCCACGAACTCTCTCTCTTTCTGTCACTCATACATGTACACTTTTTTTGACACTGAAGTGCAGTAGAACAGTCCTGAGGGACGTGTTAGATGCACGGAAGGCCCAGGCCCATTCCATGAGATTGTAGATTTGCGTGTCTGAGGCAGGGCCCTAGCAGCTGCATGAAGGGGCACAAACTCTCTCTCTTATGCACACACACTTTTTTCCCAAGACCCCTGCTGAATGAGAAATCTAAAAGTTGTCTGGTTTGCCTGTACCGCTTGAAAAATAGTGACGAAGATGTAGCTCTCATTCTGTGCTCTGATCTTAATTTAGATTGCTGAATCAAGACTGTATTAATTCTCCTTATGTAATGGGACTGTTATGGCTGTGCTTTCAAGATTGAGTGCTAGTGTGCAACTCTGTTTAGTATTGATACTTGGGGATTGTTGGGGTTAGAAGTAGAATATAATCCCAAAGATACTGAATGAACTTCAGACAGAATTTTTGAGTGGCTTCTGAACTTCTACCACAATGAATAATAAGGTGTCATTATACATTGCTGGCCATTAAGTGTGTGTCCCGTTGAAGTAAACTCGGTGCACATGGCTTCATGTGGATCCTCATTTTGTCATCTTCACTTCGCCTGTGTCTTAGCTCCGCATGGGAGTCAGGCGACTCAGGTCAGAGTACTGTTCCTGCTGCCATTGGAACTAATCTCCTATATGCAGATTAAACTTGTGACATTGCTCTCATTGGCACTGTGGCTGATTATCAAAAACTTTCTAAGTATGTTATCTGCTAATCATCACTTTATCTTTGTATTAAAAGTATTCCTAACCAATACATTTGCCTTTGCACTTAGATGTTTGGATTTCTGCTAATCCCTGAGTCTCAAACGCATGTTAGCATACCCAGCAGGCATAATTCTGAGGCAGATCTAAAAGACAAAATGGCCATATCTCAGTTTGTAGTAAGGCAAGCAATGGAAGCAGAATTAAATTTGATTTGAACCAATATTGGTCTAAACAAAGCTATTTAGAACAGAGTACATTAAACATCTTATTTGTATTTCCTTATTGTGAACAAAATTGGTTAATTGTGGCAGATTTGCTCAAGATGAACGCAGGAAGATACTTGTACCCATCCAGTATAGCCAAAAACCTGACTTTTTTTAGGAGTGAAAGTTCAGGACTACATAGTTTGGCCTGTTCTACATTACATGTCAGTTGAGTTGGTCTTTACTGAGCACTTACTGTGCACTAAGGGTTTGGCTAGGCACTGCAATGAAGGAGGAACATGCTTCATTCCTTCCCATGACCTTTGGAGTGAGTGGAAGAAATGAGCAAAGAATAGCTAGTTGAAGGCACAGAATGGCCACTTCAGGCCCTTCGAACCAATGGGATTGCTTTTATCTGCGGTATACTGCAAAAGAAAAAAAATCAATAATTGATTGGACTTTGTAGCTAAGTGAGTTTTTCTTAACACGTAGAACGCAGGCCGCTTTGTTTCGACTCACCACTACTGCTTGCAGACGTATGCCACATTCTCTGGGAGGACAGGGTTGGCTTCTGTGTTTATAACCAAAGAATAAACTTGATTTTTAGAACTCTTCCTTGTGAATACACCAACTAAGGCAGGTGCAGAGGTGCACAACTGTAATCCCAGCTGCCCAGATCCCAAGGCAGGAGGATTTCAAGTTGTAGGCCCGCCTGGGCAACTTGACTCTGTTTCAAAATGAAAAATGAAAAGAAAGGCCTGGGGATGTAGCTCAGTGGTGGGGTACTTGATGTATGTGTATAATGAATGAATTCTTGCCTAGCATGTGGGAGGCCCTAGGTTCTATCACCAGTACCAGGAAAAGAATTTAAAAAGGTAAAAAATTATGCTACTTTGTAATGTTTAATGAATCTGTGTTTTAGGTAAAGCTGAGATGTTACCTTGGAGTTCAGCTTTTGTAGGTCATGCTATCCAGTGGCTGTGAGATTTCATTAATTTGTTTATACTCTGTTAAAACACTCATGTTCTTTATAGACACAGAGCCCTAGATTGCCTATTAAGAAATTATCACAACTGTCAAGAACTACACAGTGTACAACTGTTAGCGTCCAGCATTTTTCCCCTTGTGTATCCTCGCTGATTGTTTGAATTTTTTTTTTTTTTTTGTGGTAATGGAGATTGAACCCCAGGAAGCTTTGCACAGAGCTACACCCCCAGCTCTTTACTTTGGGACACCCTCATTTAGTTCCCAGGCAGAGTTCAAACTTGCTACCCTCCTGCTTCATCCCCCAACACTGGCTACTAGTTTACTATTGGAGCCTTTGTGATCCATTTTCGACAGCTAAACTGTGGTTTAAGTAGGAGGTTAAGTAGTTAGTAATCATGAACCATAATCATTTCCATTTAGTCCTTTCTAAGTCGCTCTTTCAAGCTTTGGAGTTGAATGTATTGATGTGTGTAATGAAAGGATTAGGGATTATTGGCTAATCAATCTATTTTCTGCTTTTGGGAAGCATTTATTTAATGAGGTCGTATGCATAGATACAGCTGTGGATCTGTCTACGTTTTAATATACATGTTGGTGTTTCTTTTAGCCTAATTTTCTCAATTCTTAAACTGTCTAGTTTCAAGTGAGACCTTCACAATGTATTGGAGGAGATACCCTGCTCAGGTCACCAACTTGGGGCCCTGGGAATGTTTAGTCGCCTGCACATTCTTACCATGTTTAATTGCATTTGGGGACTGCACAGAGGCGTATGGAACTTCATAACTGATGCATCCTATTTGTTAGACTCAATCCCATACTCTAAAGTTTATCTCTAGTGTTGTGTTAGAATGAGAGACTAGAAAAATAGCCTGACTGATGTATTACTAATTTATTTCTAGGTATTTTTTCCCAGATAGTAAGTACCCTATTGTGAATAGTCTGAAACCATTTTAAACACCAAGACCTTACTCATATTATTTTCATTCTTTGAGTGCAAGCTGATATCTTGAAGGACTTTTCAGAAAATACTATTTTTAATTTTTTTTTTCTCAAAACAGGGGATTGAATTTAGGACCTTGGTACTGAGCTACATCCCCAGCCCTTTTAAAATTTTATTTTATGTTATTTATTTGGGTGCTGGGGATCGAACTCAGGGCCTTGCATTTGCTAGGCACACACTCTCCCACTGACCTTAAATCCTCAACCCCCTAAATTTTATTTCATTTCATTTTGAGACAGAATCAGGCTGGGCTTGAACTTGTGATCCTGCCTCAGCCTCCCAAAGTGCTGGGTTTACAGGTGCACCAGAAAGCACTTTTTTTTTTTTTTTTTGGTGCTGGGGATTGGAACTCAGGGCCTTGTGCTTACAAAGCAAGCAGTCTAACTGCTGAGCTAAATCCGCAGCCCGAAAGCACATTTTTGAAGTGGGACTTTTTTATATGTGTAAGTTCTGTTAGGTTGTGTATTTCACTGAAGAGCAAGTTAATGTGATCAGAGTTGAGAGATTTAATCACTGGTGCAGAAAGGCTTTGACACGGGCACTGTGCGTACTTGCTGGTGAGCACTTCATGCGTTCTTTATTTGGGTCCCTCTAGTTCTTTCCCTTTTCCTTCAGTACATTGTTTGTATCACTCTCTTGGTTCTTAACATTTTATTTCCTTTGAATTTCTTTTTTTCTGGTGTTGGACTCTCCTAGAATCTTTCTCTCATTTATGGTGTGCCTTCTCTGCAAGGAGTCTTCTGCATCGTCAGAGAGGGTTTTTTAAAAATCATCTAATGTCAGGGACTGAGACATAAAACTGTAAATATGAATGCATTCATTCCTTGCGTTTTTTTGAAGGTACGAATGGTGTGATGGTAGGATAGCAAGTGTAGGAAGTACCTTCATATATGTTTTGGTGTTTAGCCCTAGCCAGAGAGAAATCTCATGAAGGTTTTCTTTAAGTGGAATGAAAAAATCCAGTGTTCATTCATATAAAGCTTAGTAATTCAGGAGTTTGTTGAATTGGTGGAGGACTTCCAATTTTAAAATTGCTCCCGCTGGCAAGGATTGCCCTAGGACTAAACTACAGAATTTCTCCTTGCTGTCTGAAGAAATCTAGTGTGGGGGGTTAAAAGCACAGACTCTGAGCAGATTGACTTCCTGGTTCCTTTCCATACATGTCCTGTGACTTTTGGCAAGTTAGTCATTCTGTGCCTCGGTTTCCTTGCTTGTAAAATGAGGATGGTAATAATATATCTTCCATAGCATTTCTGTGAGCATCAAGTGACGTACAGATCCGAAAGCATACAAGACAGTGCCTGACACACAAGACGTGATGTAAGCGCTACTCTTACTCCTGATAAGCAATCTAAAAGCAGCTTTAAAGAATAGTAGTTAAGTGAAACTAGTGGGGTTCTTTCTTGGCACCTGTGACTGTGAAATTATAGCAGAGGCTTAGATTTTTTTTTATCTAGAAAATATTTCTAAGCAGTAATTTTAGGTGGCTACTTTATTTAATGGACAAAGAAATTAGAGAAGAGTTCTGCCTTAAGTATAGCAGATCTATTGTACCTTTAGGACCCTAATTCATAATACATGGCTATGGAAGAACACCTCCCCAACCAGGGGAACATTATTCAGCCTAAAAACACCAGAATATGAAAACCACAAGTAAGTGATTTGGAATATATCTCCACATAAGAGCTTGATGTTTTATATACTTTTATTGATTCTTTTATATTGCATAAAGAAATTCATGTCGTGACTGCTCAAGTGATTTCATAATGCAAATGCCAACTGTATTTTAAAAAGTCTACTTTATTTAGCTATATTGGGTTTTGAGAGACTTAGTTAAATATGTCCATCTTTTAAAAATAAGGAGATCATCCTGGAACATTAGGTATGCTTAGAATACAAATCCTAAAGGAGTTACTCCCTTGTAGGTTGAGTTCATTTGGGCTTCTGAAACACAGCATTGAGATTTCCGAATTTATTATCCTTTAAAAAACAAAAATAAGTCGCATTTATAGAGACAACATCATTTAACCATTCCCTTCTTTTGATGTTTTTTGTAGTAGATACTATCATGATCACAGCCTCATTCTGCCCACTACAAGATGAAGCCCATACCTCAGTGCTGCCAAGCTTTGCGCATGGCTGTCATGGGTCATATAGGAGGTCAGACTGGTCCTGCCGAAGTCTCCGCTCATCCTTTCATGTAGACGGGTGGCTGCCCTGTTCTGCCTAGTGTCCAGTGGTCTCCATTCCATGGTCTCCAGTCCGTGGTCTCCAGTCCGTGGTCTCCATTCTGTTGATTGAAGTGTAGCACACCTGCCATTTCTTTCACACACCACACTTTATTCTTCCACATTTCTTGCATTTCCCTTCACTCTTACTTAAATCCCTTCTCTTCATAGGTGTGTATTATCTCGAAGAGGCCACCTTCCTACTCTTCCCTCTGCTTTTGAAAGTTTACATCTCAGAGCAAGCTAAATTATTAGGAGGACTTCTCTATAATTTTTTCATCTTTCAGTAGTTACCTGTGTGTGCATGTCTCACATTTTGAGCCATCTCATGCAGTCTCTCCTGTGTTTGTTTCCACCACTACATTTAGAACAACTATCCGTTTTTATGGCAACTGGTATTTTATAGGTGGTGAAGGGTTAATAGTTAAGAATCAACCTCTTTAGTATTCGAGTCTTAAAAACTTAAGGGTTTGTCTAGATTAGCAAGTATTGTAAAATAATAAAATCGTCTGAGAGCTGTCTTTTGTTCTCATTTTTGCCCAACTTCAGAATTTTTTTTGTCTTTTAAGTTTAGTTTTGTCTGTATTGATTCTGATATTGCTGCTGCTTACTCTAAAGAAATATTCAATGTATTAATCACTTGCTTTGTATAGCTATTAAAATAGCTTTTATATTCTTCAGGGAGTCAAATAATAGATACTGAGGAGTACACCTACTACTGATGATTCCGTTCTTTCTATTGTTAAATCTGATGTTTAGCCAGGGACACAGTAACTTAGAAATGGAGAGTATGAGAAGGGGCCTTGGGATGGGGTGGGACAGGAGGATGAAGAGGGAAAGGAGAAGTAAAAATGATTAAGATGAATGTAATTGTTGTGTATCCCAAATATATACTAATAATTTTTTTTTTTAAATAGGCCTGCCGTGTGTGGTGGTGCACGCCTGTAATCTCAGCACTCGGGAGGCTGAGGCAGGAGGATCACCGTGAGTTTGAGGCCAGCCTAGGCTACATAGTGAGTTCAAGGCCGGCCTGAACTACACAGTGAGACCCTGTCTCAAAAAACCTTAAAGAAAAAAAAATCTTCTGAAAAAAAGTACATACAGAGGATATTGTTATTATTTATTGGGCCATTTTGAGAAAAGATCTTATGGAAGTAGATTAGGATTAAGAAAAGTGTTTTGCATATTGGCTTTGGCATTTGTTCCAGGTTTCGAGGTCTGCTGGAATGTGGGTCTGTGTGGATGTATAGCACTATGTCATTGCAGAGTTGAGGGAGGTGTAGCCAGTGTGGTATAGGAACCCTCAAGACACATGTGGAAGGTGGAAGGTTGACTGAACCCTAATGTTAATATTTAGTAAATGTAAGAACTACGGCACTCGGGAGACTTAAGTGTTAAAAGTTTGAGAATTTTGTTTCTGGGGACAAAAACTGGATTGTTGACTGTAGAAATAATTTCTGTCCTCAAGTGACATATCCTCTGGCAGTTAAAAAATTACTTGGTATATTGCCTAATGCAAAGTTCTCCAACGGTTTTGTTTTCTTTGAAGTTTTGTGCTGTTTGATTAAGTTCTGGGAGGAAAAAACAGTTTACAGTGCTTTGTAAGTGTTCCTTGTGAGGAAATGAGTAGATACTCATTCTCACTGGACCTTGTGCTGTGCAATAACCATGATAATGATGAAGACGATGAAGAGCATGGAAGATCTTCTGAGAGTTTAGGATGCACTGTGCCAGGCACGTAACAGGAAGAGCCTCTCAGTCCTTGGGCAGCACTTAAAGTTGTAGTGTTGTGTCCTGACTTTACAGGTGGGGAGACTGAGGCGTGGAGAGAGATTAACTCCCAGGGTCACGTAGTTAGAGGTTGGCAAAGCTGAGCTTCAGGTCCACGGGGTTCTTGGACTGACTCCTGCAGTTCCTGAACTCCTGCTTAGTACTTTTCTTGCATGGCCTTTGGAAACTGAAAACCACATTTCCTTTTTGTTATAGCACTTGACTATTTGCCAAATGACATTTTTAAAAATAAAAACTACTGATGTTTTCTTAACCTGCTAAATGAAAAAAAATTTTTTTTTGCTGCTTTGGAGGAGAGTTTTTTGTCTTTAGACTTCACAGACCTATTCTTACCTAATTAATTATATGTAAATCAAAATATTTTGTCTTTAACAGTTGTCATAAGTCTATTTCACTGTTTCACAGGGCTAACCATGAACTTGATTATACTTTATTGTTTTCTTTTCATTTATTTATTTATTTTTTTTTTAATTTTTTTGAGACAGGATCTCATTGTGTAGTTCAGGTTGGCCTTGAACTCACTATGTAGCCCAGGGTACCCTCAAACTCACAGCAATCCTCCTGCCTCAGCCTCCTGAGTCCTGGGATTTGTACTTTATTTTTTGAAATAATTGTAGTATGGAGGATGATCTTGACAGCCTAATTAGCTGTATCATATTTCATTTAAGTTCTCTGTGCACTCAAAAGTTTTATCTAGCTTTCTTTAAGAACGAAAGTTTTTTTTAAAGAAGTCTTTGTTTTTGTCATTTGCTTTATGGGAATGAATATACCTATGACAATTTGTGGGTAGTTCCAGTCCATCTGATTATTAAGCAGTCATGAAATTATGACGTAAACATTTAAGAAAAAAACTTTGTATGTTTGAAATGATTTTATGCTTAAAGAGACATTACAAAGATGGTACAGAAAGTTTCTGTATGTCCTTCACCGAGATGCGCTGAATTTTTGCTAATTCAGACAGTCGGAGAAGTTGGGTGTGGTGGCCAGCAGGTAATCTGTGTACCCTATTAAGATTCAGAGCATTCGCATGTATTTAAATCAGTCAGATGTAATGGCATACAGTTAGCTGTGTTAATTGTACTTCTCTTTCTTTTTGATATTCTGTAGCTACATAAAATGCAGGAAACTGGACTGAATTTCTTTTGACCTTCCACATTTCATTAGATAAAGAATCAGTCTACTTGGTATTTTGCGTACATGTAGAAAAAATTTCAGTTCTACTTGAAATTTATCATGGGTTGAATAATTATATTTTATGAAAGTTCAATTGATCATTTTCTTCCTGAAGACTTCTAAATACGTAGTTTTCATTAAAAAAAAAAAACCCGGTAGGGAAGACACACAGTGCATATTTTAGCTATGAAAGATACACTTACTCACTTAGTTTATTTTCAGGAGTGTATAAAACACAACATGTTCAAGCCATTTCCGCAAACTTTTTGTTTGAAAGTTAGCATTCTTATGTCACTTTATTTTTGGTTTTCTCAAGTGTTAAGATTTGACAGCGTAATAAGCATAGAACTTCTGCCTGCATTAAGGGGAGCTTCATTCCTTTTTGGAGGGCACCTGCCAAATTCTCTGGCCAAGTGAATATCTGTGAATCCATTCTAATACGTTTTTCTTGCTTCCACCCATGCCACATCCACGTGAGCCAACTCATATGAAAATTTTTAATGCTCAGTGAGATTTTTAGGAGAGAATTAAGTGTGAGAACTGGCTAACCGTCGAGCAGTCTCGCTATAGAGAGATGGTAGAATCAGAGAGCTCTGTGGAAATTGTTGCCCTTACATTGGATTTGTTAACTACCAGTGTGACTCTCGAAAGGGATCAAACATAATTTTAGTTTCTTTGACATCATAAAGCATACCTGTAGAATCCCCCAGTGGAAAGGGTGGTGGGAAAAGTGCTCCCAAACTTCATACTGTTTAATGACATAAATTTGCCTTCAATGTGAGCATGCCAGGGGACTTTTAGTTCAGTGACCTTCTGTTTTCCTTGGGCTCCAGTGACTGGCCTTGCTATTTTTGTGCATTTCTCTAGAAGCGAAAGGTTCAGTCTTTTAAAATTGCAAAGCCAAGAGCAGGGACATTGCTTGCTTTGCTCTGGGTAAGGAGACACGATGCTGATGGTGCCTTGCTTCTTTCCACCCATCCCCTCCTTTTCCTAGACGCTCATCGGGAATTCCTTCACAGGCCTGCGTCTGGATACGTGCCAGAGGAGATCTGGAAGAAAGCTGGTAAGAACTGTTTCAAAACACAAGTTTGGTGTTCTGGCAGCTGTGTGCAGTTGTTAATGCAGCAATGTGAAGAATGACAAGAAAGGACTTTAGTGCTAACAACAACAATAGCAAAAACAAAACAAAACACAAAACCCCACAAAACAAAACAAAAAATAAAAAAACCCTCTCATTAATGTTCTTAAACCAGACTTGATTAAGACATGAAATAGTTTTTATTTTAGTAGCATCTGCTAGTGCCATTATAATTGAAAGGCTGGCAACATTTCCTTTCTAAATCTCTTTTTCAGGGGCTATAATGGTTTCAGGCTGAAATAGGAGGTCTTAGCTTACATGCAGTTTTTCTTGAATGAAAATGCCCCAGTGTTTTAGAAATTAAATTGCATGCTTCAGCATTTTCTCTATGAGAGCACATCAAATCTAGTTGACTTGTTAACGATTTTTTTGGTTATAGTCAACTTATAAAATTGATCTGTGTTGATAAATATTCAATGATCAGAGTGAAATTATTTTAAGTTAAAGGACAAAGTTGCTCAGCTTCTGCTTTTACTTTCCATACACACCATCTGCTTTCCATTAAGAGGTATTTCTCTGTATTTTGTAGTAGATAGGAAGCTCTTGACCCATCTACTTGTTATTTGGGCTTAAGGAAGTTCAGATCTGGCAGATTCTTGGTAGGATACCAGCTGAGCAAAAGCCTGTAGAAAGCCCAACTCAGGAGATAAAGCATTAGCCTGTTTCAAGAGTTAAAAAGAGTAAGAAAAACACTGTGTGGCTTGGAGCTGTTGTGATGCCAGCTTTTAAAACAGTTTGTCTGTTTGCATTGGGAAACCAGGAAATGCTACCCCTGCAGCCAAATGAGTAGAGAACTGGCAGGCAGCGCTGATGAAAGTGACGGGGAGCAAGTCTTTTGTTACTGTTTTGTACAAATAATTTCTCTTTGGGTTTTGATATGACTTAGCTGTGTTGTTCTGTGAAACTTGGTGAATTTCTGGTCACTTATATCTTATCCAAGAATATCAATAGATATTTCTAAGAAATGCTCATATTTGTAAGAGTGATCCTAAGCCTCAAATCTTGCTGGATGTGATACCACTCACCTTTAATGCCAGCACTCGGGAGGCTGAAACAGGAGGATTGCCAAAAAATTCAAGGCCAGCGAGCACCACATAGTGAGTTCAAGGCCAGTCTGAACTACAGAGAAAAACTCTGTCTCAAGAAAACCAAAACAGCTTTAAAATCTGTAGCATTCTTTAGTAGCTTAGATTAAGAACCAGAAAGCTTTCTTGCATGTCCAGATTGCAAATTCTGTAGATCTATTTGGCTTAAATGTTAGACTGTCCATATTGCACACCTAACTAGTATTGCCTGATTTTTTGATAGTGGTCATGTGATTTTTGCAAGCTGTTCAAAACCTGCTGGGTGTTACCCAGCTGGAAGATTTGCTATATCTTTCTTCTGACCATTTTTCTTCTTCATTTTTAAGCTGTTAGTACATCTTATTCCAATAAGAAGTACAAAGAATTGTCATTTTGGGCAGCAGAAAGATGACTTTTTATGTCAAGGACAGAGGGTCTTTCTCTGTTTCCCTTACTTACCTGTATTTAAGTTAAATTCTTGGTGATTCTTAAAGGAAAATTTTCAGTAAGGTCTTGTGTAATCCAAATTCCTTCTGTGCTATTATCTACTCAAGTCTTTGTTGGATGCTATTAAGTGAGAACAGATTTTTCTGAATATACCACCTTTGTTGGAAAGTCAACTTGAATAGCTAAGCACAAAGGAAATCCTACCATAAGTGGTAAGCAATTGGAAGCAGATTTAAAACTGCACTGTGTATTTTCCACCTAATCAGTTTTTTTCCCCTACTTGACATACTATAATCTGTTGAATCTACCATTATTTTTCTTCACTGTCTGATTTGTGAATTTTGAAACCCAAACTTTAGGTTTAGGGGACTTAGAAGGTAGAGAAAGAATAATAATTATTTCCATTGGGTCCCTATAGTCTGTAGGAAGGATTAAATCTCACCAAAGAAATGTTTGGATTAATTTTTAGATGCATCTGTCATGTGTATTAGGTCTTCCTTCTGAAATATGATTTGGTACTGTGCAGATTAAATTCATACTCTTTTCATGGTGGTCTTGCTAATCATCTGCTGCATCAGAACAGTTTGGGAAGTTTTCTTATGGTGGCTGCTAAATTTTAATCAGTATATTAAATCCCTACAGTGTGGATGGCAGCTTTACCTGGCAATCTCTAGCAGCTGCTTGTAACATTGCTCTATATAGACTTCCTACAAGGCATTTCTGGCATCGACAGTGTCAAGATGTACACCGTGGTGTAAACACCAATAACAGAATGAGACATCTGGGGTCAGCTTGTTACAATTTGGAGGCTTTTCCCCCTTGTGTTCAGAAATTGGCTGTGAGCAAAACAAAACACACAAAAAAGAAACCTATGAAGTATGTCTTTACCATGAAAGTACTATATGTTAGCTTTGTGGCAAAAGATACTAAGCCATTTGAAAAATACCAATGTGGCAGAACTCTAATAAAACTTTATACTATAACCAGTGCATTCTTTTCACAGAAAAATAATTGCAAAGACTATACACTGTGCTTGATATTATGTCATGTAGTTTTTTCCACCATTTTATTTTGAAGTTATTTCAAACTTGCATAAAAGTTTTGAAAAACTAAAACAATTCTCTTGTATTTTCTTCTAGGTTCTCCCATTTTACCATATTTTAAAAAATACCTTCTTTTTCTAAATTCTTATTTTTTTTCTCCGATCAAAGAAGGATGCGTATTTTATACATTCACATACATACACACACACACACACGCACGCACGCACGCACACACAAATTTCTCTCCAACCATTTGAGAGTAATTCAAAGAATGGTGTCTCTTTATACTAAACATGTTAGTGTTTATTTCCTAAAAACAAGGATATTCTCACATAAGCATAGTCCAGTTATCAAAGTTAAGACATAAATGTTGATATTCTTATTTTACATACAGATTCAACACAAGTTTTGTTTCAATAATAAAGTTTGATGACATGTTTTTTTAGTTCGATGACACATTAATGCACATTTTTAAAGACTAGAAACCCCCCAAAAATGTTGAATGCCAGATCAGTTTTTCCCTAAAAGTAGTGTTCTTTTAAAACAGCAGCAAATATAACATTTGCATTCAGAAGTTATAAAGGGTGTTTATGAAACTAGAAAAAAAGTCTAACATAAAGATGGTTTTAAAATTGCAACTGTTTTCTTCAATGTATTTCTTTTCAAACGATCAGAGAATGTTTGCAGTTGGTAATAAATATTCAAGCACCTTGCAAATGTCCTACCAATTCTCTTTGCTGATCTGTATATGCCTGTGGGATTAGAATAGGAATGCATAATTTAAATATAAATTGCCTGATTTGCATATACAATTAGTCAAGCTACAGCTTTGATCGTAAGCAAAAATTATTGTCCTGTATTACCACTTAGATAGAATTTTAATTCACCTTGAATATTCAAACTAAATTAGACCCTGGCTGTATAGTTAGAAGGGCAGTACTCCCCTTGTGCCCTGAGTCGTTTATGATAGGGTAATAAAGGCATCTTTGGCCCCCTGGTGAAGCAGGCACTGTCAGCTCAGTCTGCAGTAGCTTGATTTTATCCAGATTATAAATGTATACCTTGAAGCAGCCGACAAAGGCTTAACATTTTTAGTTAATATTTCCAGTCCGGATTATTCCCTTATATTTTCATTGATAAAACCAACAGACAGTAATTGCAAACAAATGTTCTTCAGGAATAATGCTCCCGAAGTGACAGCCCACCAAAGTCATGACAGTGAAGCACTTGTGTAGAAGGTCCTAAAGTAGACTGCGTATAGATGTGTGAAATAAACCGTAGGAATTAAGAAACCGTAGGAGTACATGCACCCCTCACATTTTTAATGTACAGTAAAACATTTTTATTAGGAATCTATGTTTTTAATTAAACAGAACATTTAATTAAGGTGCTTTTTAAGTGGGTGAAACAATTAAGTGCAAACACTTGAATGAAACATGTCATAATTAGTTTTAATAGAGTGTTAATTGGTACTAGGTTTGCCAAGTTAATAATTACTGCTTATTAAATTTTCAATTAATCATTGTCATTTTGCTTTGAATAAAGATGAAAATTAGATAAACTAATTCAGGGGGAGGATATTTTCCTTGTTAATTAGAACAGTTAATTTTTTAAAATGGAAATTACTTGTTTTAGTTGTCAATCTTATGTTGTACATTAGTCGAATCTTTGCACCCTTACTGCAGCCAAAAATAAAGAGCTAATTGGACACCTTGGAGATCTACAGTCAGGCCTGACTGTGCTGACTTGTGCTAGGAAGCTGCTACGTTTGTCCAGTGCAACAGTTGGTTATCCGCAACCCTTGTGTGCATTGGACCAAGTCAAAGGACAGCAGCTTAAAACTTAGACACTAGGTATTTTAAGTCCGTCATTTGGTTTATTAAAGTACACATCTGTATTCCTCAGAAAGTGAGTTCAGAAAAAGTAAAACCAGATCATCTGTTTCACCATCAGTTTTATTTTAAGTCTGTGTTAAGTGCAGAGTTAGCTTTTTACTCTCTCACTGCACTTTTTTTTTTAACCAGAACATAATGGTTTGGACTCCTGTCTGTGTACATATAAAATATGCCCCTTCCTGTTTTCCCAGTACTTTACCTGTGGACCTCCCGGGTCTGTGTCAACAGTGTTGTTAAGAGTGAACTGTCTTCTTCGCGTGTCTGAATGACCCAGACAGGTTTCTTGTGGATAATCTTGTCTTTTCAGTACTCTGTGGTCTCAGAATCATTTCTGTAGAACTAACTAGCTTGGTAAGAAAATGGTAGGAATGATATGTACATTTTAAATATATTCCCAGAAGCGCAAGTTAAAGAAAAACTCACACCCCGGTTCTCATCCTTTGCTTTCCTAAGTGAATCTTGGGGATGGCTAGTTTTGTTACACAGCCAGTACTTCGGAGGAGAGGCAGCCTGCTCTGTGAGGTTCTGTGAAGGGTGATCCGGGTCCAGGGGCCTGCGCTAACGTGGCTGTTCTCTGTCCGGTTCGGCCTGGCCTGACCCATCCACAGAGGAGGCCGTGAACGAGGTAAAGCGCCAGGCAATGACCGAGCTACAGAAGGCCGTGTCCGAAGCGGAGCGGAAAGCCCACGACATGATCACTACAGAGCGTGCCAAGATGGAGCGCACGGTGGCTGAGGCCAAGCGGCAGGCGGCGGAGGACGCCCTGGCCGTCATCAATCAGCAGGAGGACTCGAGTGAGGTGAGTGGGGACTCCCGAGAGGAGAGGGTGCTTTCTATGACCAGAGTGTGCTTTGGCTTCCAGGAGATCACAGATCTCAGCGGATAATGGGGTTCGGACAAAGCTTTGGGGAAAAATGTAGGATAATTTGGAGAAGTTGAGGCACTAGTGGAATTGACTAAGAGCTAATCAAATTTTATTAAAGACCTAAAAGAAAAAAAATTAGATTGAAAAAGTTTTTAATGTATTTGATGAAAATATATTAATGTGAAATTCTTATAACTTTCCAGCACTATTTAAAGACTCAAAACATGGCTCTGTGTGTCACGTGCATGTGCACACATGGGTGGTTTCTGTTCTGGCTAGAATAGGTTGTGGTCTCCAAAAATGTATTGCATGCCAGGAATCAAATTCATTTTTTAGCTATTGGTCCTAAAGTCCAATTATAGAAACATGTTTTTACATCAACTAAATATTTCTAAAAGATGTCGTATAGACTCTGTGTCCACATTATTTGTCAAAACTATTATGATGGTCCTAACATAACATTGCTGTCAGAAGTAGTATTATTTAGAATTATTCCAGTATAATAATTCCACACATGTACACACACACATACTCACAAACAGACCAAGTGACTGAAGGATCTGAGAAATAAATAACTAAACTGTAACAGAATTCTTTTAAAAAAATATGTGCTATAAAATCAGAGCAACATAGGAATGCTCCACATTAATTAATACAGTAGCACAATTGTCAACCCCGAAGAAACTTTAGATAAAAGACTACAATTAGCTAGTCTCACAAAGCTGAACTTGCAAAGGCATGAACTGATAAATCAATGGTCTACTCCAATACATATCTGTAATTTGTGAGGGAGAGTAAGAATTTAATTTGTACCAGGTTTTGTTGTAGATGAAAGACCCTGCAGGAATCACTCAATGCCCAGAGTTTCTGTTTAATGTGTAGCAGATGAATAACAAGGGGACAAAAGGAATCGATTTTGAACATTTGAAAGTTTCTCAGGAAGAGAGGGACAAAGGGAAGTTTATCTACCCTTTAACTGCTGACTTTTCCATTGTCGACCTAAACTAGACAGAAATTCAATTTTATTGGCATCTCGCAGCTGAGATATATAAGGACTTTGTGCGTTTTATGTTTTTTAAAAAAAAAATTTTATTAGCATCTTTTGAAGAGAACTTGTACAATTTAGTAACCTTGTGAGGCACACTTAGCCTGCAGACTGTACTTGCAGGTGAACATTTTAGGCTGTGTGTATGTTAGGAGTATTGTGTAGGTCACTGAATTCTAAAAACAAATGTCTAGGAAGAAATTGTGAATTAACAAGGCTTTGCATTTGGGTAATGACATGTTGTACGGTTCCAGTGTCTATAAGCTTTGGATCTGTATTATAAAATCTATCCCCACCCCCAGTATGATCTTGACACCACTCTTTAGCATTATCTAATCGTGGTATATTGAATGGCCCTCAAGCCTGCAAAGCTTCCAGGACCCTCCCAACTAGCCGGAAGAGCTTTGGCTTCCCTGGGGAGCAGAGCACCCTGTTCAGCTCCACCATGGTTGGTCTCCAGGGTGGGGAGCCTGCCACGTTAGGACCCTGCGGCCCAGCTGATCTGCCAGGTGGCTCCATGCTTTAGAACTCTCACCTGTGTCGTGATATTCAGGAATTTTCTTGATGATTAACTGTTTGACCCTGAATAAGGCCTTTGTAACATCGTGCTTTAGACATTTAAAACTCTTTGTTTTCTTAGGAAAAAAAAAGTTCCGGCTATGATAGCAATAAGTTGAAAAATATATATAATTCCCATTAAATGTAATAGCTATTGATTTTCGAACCATATTCAAAAATTAATGGACCACCTTTTTGTGACCTACCCAGGGAAGTGGTAATTTAATACATATAGCTTTAAATTACATACATCCATTTATTTTTTCAAGCTTTCAACAAATTCTTGAGCTTTTATTATGTATCAGGGACAGTGCTGGTGCTGAAGGTACAGCAGTGACGGCTCATCTTGACTATAATTTGCTGAGAATCCAATAACTAAATTGTAAGGGTCATAATAAAGTTTACTGTGAAGGTTTCTCATACTCGCTCATGAGCAGGGCTGGTTAGCAGTTGGCCTCCACCCCTCCCCACCCCTCCCTGCCTTTGCTGCTTCCTCAGGAAGTGCACATGCTTCGCTCATGTGGGAAACAGTGGGGACGAGGAGGGAAGCGTTGGAAGCAGGTAGCCCCGTGGTGATGATGAACCAGACTTCAGTCTAGTGAAAGGGGAACCATCTCTGTTGTGGCAGAGAGATGGGGAGGATGGTGGTTGGCAGGGGTGCCAGGGGTGGGGTTAACTGTGCTGTCTGGGTACCCGTGAGATAGAACGGGCGGGACGTGACACCGATTGACTACAGAAAAGAAAAGGGAGTCACGGTTTTTCAGCGGACCTACTGGGCTTGGAATTCCCATATCCAGTGACGTTACTTGGTCCACTTTCAGAAACTAGCTGGCTTTGATCTGTCCAGGATATGTGTAGGGGTGGCAGGGAAGGTGATCTTAGTTCATTTTGTGTGTGTGTTTGTGTGTGCTCTCATACACGCGCATGCATGTGCATAAGCAACACTAGTCAAAAATTTTAAAAGCTGAAATCAGCCAGGCGTGGTGGTGCACACCTGTAAGCCCAGCACTCCGTTGTTTACTCCAGATAGACAGACATAGCTTCTCTTTGGAGTTGAGAGGGTGAGCAGAGCAGAGAGGCTTAAATAGTTCATCGTGTCCCTTGTGAAAAGCAGGACAGTGCACTGTCATCCTCACATAATTACTCAGAGTGCCTCCTTCCACTCACAGGTGACCTGCTTTGGGTGATAAATTATATGATCTGAACACTTGAAGACCATCTGCGTTTAGCTGACTGGTTGATCATATTCAGTGTGACAGAGGAATCCAAGAGCAGGGCCCACAAGATTGAACTGAGCTGCTTGCCCCTCCATTATCATCTCGGGGGTGATTATTTCTCTCTTGTCAGACTCTTGTTACTCAAGAAATGTTACGTTATTCACTTACCTTACTAGGCTGTTTAAACTAGTTTTTTACAGCATTTTCATTTATAGTGTATCAAGAGCTAAAATTCATAGCATTATTATCTGCTCATATTTCCCATAGTACTTCTTCGCAGCATGTAATAAACTTTTATGACTGCAACCACATTCTCTTCCCCCTTCTCTATTTGAAGCTACTTCATTAGATTTTAACCTATGTAATCCAAGTCTACAAAAATATATGTAGATCCTAAGTACACAAATTATTGTTGTATCTCTCCCTTTTTCAGGGACTGTAAGAAGGAACCTGAGCTTTAGAATCAGAAGACTCGTGTTCTAGGCCCAGCAGGACTGTTTGTTTCTTCTGAGCTATTTGTGTTAAGTGCAAAAATCTTGAACTACTCTCTACTTTTTCATTTAGACTTCTTTCTTCTTCCTCCTTTCACATGTAAAATGGAGCAGATAATGCTCACTCTGGTTAGAAAAACCAGTAGTTCTCAAAAGTTGATAATAAAGGATGCAAAAGATCTGAAAGGAGAGAAGAGTTGAAAACATTGAATTGAGGAGTACAGCAGGAAGAAAGTGCAGAGGCAGGAAGAAATAATGCACGGGTTTTATTTGGTCTGGGATGGCTCATCCAAACTGGGACACTTCCCATAGTAAGCAGGGTGCTCTTGCTGGACAGACCCCTCCTGTGAACCAAGCTGTCCTTGGCAATGACAATCCTGTGGTCGCCAGAGTGATTGGAGGTCGGTGAGCTTGTTCCACCTGAGGTGAAATGAGACCCGCGGTGACGCTGTAGTCTTGTGCCAGGTGTGGGTCAGAATTGCTTTCTGTTCATTAGCTCATTTTCTTATGTTGTTTCTATCAGAGCAGAGAGCTGTTTTCTTCGTTTTGCAGGTAAGAAGGCTGGGTCTTGGAGGGGCTCAGCCACTTCCTCAGTGCCTGGCAAATAGTATGTGTGAGCTGGTCCTGAGCCCGGGTGGCCTGGCTCTCAGCCACCTTCTTAATAGCTACATGCCAGCAGTGGGAATTGGCTTTTCCTGATGGTGTGCTAGTCTTCTTTCACTAGTCACTAGACTTCTTTCAATTATTTCCACCTAGTACCTTAACTTTACTGAGTTTATAGACCTAATAATTATTATCACTTACAGAATGACATTTGGGATGGACCCTAATTAATATAATTTATAAATTTTATCTTTTTAAAGTTTTTTTATATATTTCACTAAGAATGTAATGCCAGCATTAGGATAGATCACAGATGTTAATGGTATCTAGTCGTCTGGAACTGTTAAATTTTTTCAACTTTATTTCCTAACTGTATACACATACAGTTTTTTCCCAAGGACATTGCCAGATTACAGCAGTTTGCAATGAAACATCTACAGCTCTTATTGGAGGTCTACAACTTGTTCTAGCTCAGGTGATTGAAGCAAGTAACTGGAAGTGAGCATTGTAACTGATTAATAAATAATTGTACTATTCCAATAGTTCTGAGTTTTAATTGCTGAAATGTTGTTTCTACCTAGATTAAAACACCTTTACAAGTGCAGAACTGCATAGTTATCTTAAGTTGGGTGGTTTTGTAGCACCCAAGCAGAAACGCTGATCAGATTTTTACACTTCATATTTTGAGAGCCTACTAAATCCTGATGGTGTGAGCAAATCAGATTCTCCTTCTCTGCTCCTTCTAGAATTACTGGTACCAACCCCAGTAGTGTCTGCGGTGTGGCCCAGACTCTTCAGATGTCACCTATGTAGACTCATGGCTGCCACACAGGGACCTGATGGCATGGTCCTGGGAAAGCCCTCACAGAACAGCCAGATTCCAGAGCATGAGCTATGATGCTGTTTTAATAAGTTTTTTTGTTACATTTACTAAAAAGTCAGCTCTTCCCCTTTCCCCTCACCCATTCTTATGCACTGAATGTTATGGCTTTGATATAAAACGTCCCCCCAAAACTCAGGTTTGGCAGCGGAGCCCTGTCAGAGGGGGTGAGTCACGGGTCGAGTGTGAACTGGAAGGCTCTATTTTTGTTCTGGCTCCTCCCTTTTCTCTCTGGTTGTGCTTTCTGGCTGCCGTGGAGTAAGCAGCAACTTTCCTTCGTCACCAGGCCCTTTTTGCTTTAGAGCCAGTCAACTGTGGACTAAACACAGTGGATATTGTGAGCCAGGTAAACCTCTCTCCCATTAAGTTGTGGTTCTCAGGTGTTTTGTCCCAGTGATGGAAAAGCTAACACAAGAATTGGTACCAGGAGAGGGGTTGTTGCTTATGTGGTTCAGAAGCTTTTGGAATCGGTTTGTGGGAAGAGTTTGGAAAGGTTTGGAGATGCTGGCTAGAGAATAAGGGTTTTGTTGTTGTTGCATTTATTAAAAAGCCCAATCCTTACCGTGCATTAAGCCCAGTTGTTTGATTCTGTGGGTGTTCATGGCATAGTGGACAGAGCACTGGGCTTAGGATGACCTTGAGGTGCTTACCTGTTTGAGTTTTGGTTTTCTCACCTGCAAGACCAGGATGATATTTGTGGTTGAGAGACCATATTAGATGATTGGAAATACTTCGTTAAAAAAAAGTACCTGACAAATGGGGGGGTGTATGTGTCTGTGTGTGTTGTGTTGTGGGAGAAGAGACAGAAAAGGAAAGCCAGTTAAGAAATGATTCTGTGATTCTCACAGGAAAGGCAGTAAGGGAATTTGAGTAGTAAGCACAATAAGCACAAGATAGGAAAGGACAGAGTGACCGAGGAAATGGTTCAACATGGAGTGTTGCAGGGACTAAAGGGGAGTTGGATTTAGCAATAAAATGTCTAGGGTCCAAGTGTTGCCAGTGACTCAAATGGACAGCATCGGAGTCAAGTTCAGGGAACATTTATTTAGAGGAGCATCACGGTGGAGCATCAGCCAGCACAGGTGGTTGAAATGCAAGCGTGCAGCTGAGGAAGGAGATGGGTGTGGAGAAACAGGGTTCAGAGCCTTTGGCTTACAGCTGATAGATAATACCAGACCTGACAGAGAAGAGCATAGGAAGGACAGAATTTTTGCCCCTTTCACATACACTTAGAGGAAAATGAACAAAGAAAAGAGGAAGCTATAGTATAAGAAAGAGGAGTTTTAGATCTTGGAGACCAAAATTGGAGAGTTTCAACAAGCGGCGTTTTAAAGGAGGAATTGAGAAATAGCAGTGGTGAATCTTCAGAATGTTTGAGGACTGTCAGGATGAAAGAAAAGTAATTAGTCAGTAATGAAGGGTAAGGGTGAGTAAGCTGACATTCTTTCCCTGTTCTCTGTAGCTGTCTCTGCTCATGGGTGAAGGGACTTAATTTGCACTTAGGCCAGGAACTAATTCCAAAGGCAGAGAGAGAGGTGCAGGGCCTGGAGCAGGAACTGTCTCTCTACCTGATTTTCCTAACCAGCCCCAAGAGGAGGAGATGATGTGATTTCTTGCCATTTATTCAGGACCCCCTGACCCTCAGGCACAGTGCTCAGCACTGACATAACCCTGAATTCTCCTGCAATTGTTACTTCTGCACTTTATGCACCATTGCTTCGGGAGCCTCAGTAACTCGCCTGTGGTTCCGAAGCCAGTGAGTGTTGAAGTTGGAAAAGAAACACAGGTCAGCATAACTCTGAAGTCTGTGCCATTTTTATGTTTATCACACACCATGACACCTTGTTTTTGGTACCTCCAATGTCCTGGCCCAAACTTTGTCCACTTTCAGGAATGAAGAATCCCCTTCAAACCTGTTCTGCCTCAGTGGGACCTAAGAAAAGATCTGAAATGAACTATGTGTAGCATTTTGGACAGAGTATTTGGTTTGCAGGTCATATCCCTGGGGGTCTCAAACCTTGGCTATGTAATTTCCTACCTTTGTGACTTGGGGCAAGTCTTTACTGCAAAAGTTGTTTATTTTGAGGTCCTCTGGTTCCTGAGCTGTGAAGCGTACATGAAAGTGTTTTAAACTGTGCAGTGCAATGCAGGTACAAAACGTTATGATCCCAGTGTGAATCTAAGTCAGTGTGGTGCCTTCTGTAGAGTTCTTTACATGTTGGGAGCTTTAATTATAATCATTTTACTTAAACATATCAAGCATTGATTTGGTGTGAGACCTAAAGAGACTTACAGTAGTCTTTTGCCTCTCAAGAAGAAAGATCAATACTAAGGAAATAGAAGGGGTATATTTGGCTGCCCATTCTCTGTGCATCGAACATAAAAAGATAAAGGAAATAGTTATTTTTCTTAGAGGCAAAGGGCAAAGAGAATTTCTGATAGAAAACAGAGTGTCAGAAATCTTTGATATGTGGTTTTGGCATCTCGGTGCTTCACTCCATCATCTCTTATGTCCATATATAGCCTTGTGTTTAGAGTAGTCAGCAAAGGGGAGGTTGTGTTCAGCCTCAGATTCTTCATTTGAGTTGTAGCCCAACTTTGGTCAATTGAGTTGCTCTCATTTTTCACATAGGGAAGAAAATATTCCTTATGCTGAAAAAGGAATATTATTGCACAAGAAGTGAAGACTATAAAGTACATCAGCCTTGGGAATGAAATGTGCTATGAAAGAGTGTTTGTGAATCTTCTCCACTTTTGTGGTACTTTCAGTCAATAGTATCACTTCTAAAGAGCCTGAAAAGCAAATGCAGTTATTTAAAATAAAAAAGCTAATAAATAAAACAAGTATTAAGTACTACTAGCCTAAAAAAAAAAGTACTACTAGCCTGACTATAAAGAACACATTAAAAAAGGGAAAGTTCGATTAAGCCATTGACTGCCTTTATCCCCCACCTTTACAGATATATCCTGGGGTGTTAGACATAATTTGCAGCTTCTACCTTTGTGAACAACGGAAGGCTTAGAAATGTAAAAGGATCCAACCTAGAGTACTTACAGCATCTCCCTGCCTCTCTTCATAGGACTGTGACTATTCAGAGACTGAGGGGCACTGGCTGGGCGCCAGCCATGCAGGTACAGACGAGCCGACAAGAAATTCAGTGGGCCATCCAAAAGGAGTATGTTACTAGGAATTGCTTTTTCTGTCTTCTAATTAGCTTTTAGAAAGGAACATGTACTTCAGAGTTTTTTGCTAGTTAAGCAGGCAGTAAAGTTCCTAACATGGTCATCGCAGCACAGTGTCAACAGCAATAAAAATATGCAAGCTTTTTTCTTTTCTTTTTTTTTTTTTGGTGCTGGGGATCGAACTCAGGGCCTTGTGCTTGTGAGGCAAACACTCTAACCGCTGAGCTAAATCTCCAGCCCCTCAAGCTTTTTTCTTTTCTACCAGATCATTTAAACTGCTCTTTGTTGTACCTTCCTACAATGGAAGGTTGTTTTTGCCCCGGTGGTGGGTGGTAAACGAATAGAACTGAACAGCTTCAGAATGGAACTAGAGGTAAAACTAGCCGAAGTCCTTAAATCCTGGATCAGAACCAGGCAGTGCTAGGCAAGAAGCCTCAATTCCCAGCAGCTTCACAATCTAAAACATCTGTTTCTGTATTTGGCAAAATTCCACTTTTTTATTTGTAAAATTGTTCCCATCTTTGAAAACACTTTAAAAAATAAAGAAGTCCCCATTCTGTCTCCTTTTCCCACCCCCAACACATGCATTTGTAATTACCTGGTTTAGTCTGTGTGTTTAATCAGTTTAAATTGAGAATGCTGTGTACATCTGATTTCAATCTGAAGGAGCCATTGAGTATTGGGCAGTTACCACCCTTGTGTCTGCCAAAATGTGCCTCTGCCAAAAAACGGATAGGACTCACACCAGAGTATTTCCTGAAGAAGCCACTTGACTCAGATTAGATGTTTAATTTCCTTAAAATATTGTTTTGGATTTGGGTCTCTGTTCTCTAATTGGGATTTTCTGATGTAATTTAGGAATATCGCTTATTTGCTGAGTTTGTTCCAGACTCCCAGCTGGCAGTCTTCTAAAAGCTAACCCTCGCGGAAGTAAGTTCACTCCAACCCCCGAGTGTCACACCTCGCGGCTTTGAAGGGTGGACCCGACCTGTGTTTATTCACATACATCTCTGTGGAAGCACCAGCCATGCGCTGCAGTGGAATTAATTCTGAGGGACGAGGGCATTCATTCTGAGGAGGAGTCATGGTAATGAAGCCTCTGATTAGAGCTTCACCTCTGTTGAGATATTTTCCTAATTGAAGTAGGAAAAAATTACTTTCTCCTAAGTCCTGGTACTGATTAGTTTTGTTTTTATGACTGACATAGCAACCAAGTTGTCTAGATCTCTTTAGCCTAAAGTTCACCTAAATTGCCTCCCATTGGCCGGAGCTTGAGATCAGAAGTCCTTTTTCCTCCCTGGGCCATAATTTTTGAGTAGTAAAGAAACAGCAGTGTAGAGTTGAGCTTTTTCTAAAAGTTTCAAACTGGAGTTCTTGCAGCCTTCTGGCATCTGAAAGCCTCTAAGAGCCTTTTTCCGTGTTACAGTATGACCACTAGCAATTCTCTTGGGCATTTTGCACAGTGATAGAGCCTTACGTGTCGGGGTGACGGAGCAGCACTCCACAGGGATATCTTCAGTAGACTCGTGGGCCCACGCTGGGCTACACAACCAGTGTGCTGAGGTCACTTGCAGTATTTATCTATGACAGGGCTTTCAAAACCTATTTTAATTGTGATATAACCACACATTGTCAGCTGGTTAGAGTTACTTGGACTGTAGTGAAGAATTTGTTTTGTAAGAAAATAATCAACAGCAATGAAGATGAAGAACAACAAAGCTAAGATCGCTTGATGTAGCATTTCACAGTGGAATTGGTTGCGCCCTGGGAACCAGGAACATTTAACCATGTAAATGAACATTTCAAGTCAGCTTTCTGTGGTTCAGTCTCCTCTTGGAAGGACCCCTGAGAGTACTGTCACAATTAGACTTCTCCCCGTTGCTCTGGTCTTCCCAGGCTCTGTCCCACACAGGTGTTCTCTCTCTAGGATGTCTCTGCTTGTGATTCATGAGGCGTTTATCTTAAAGTTTGGAGTCTCAGAGGTAACCTGATTTCTGCTTTTCTCCCATCTTGCAAGACACCACCTGAGATAGGCGGCTGACTTGCTAACATGTGAGTTTAGTCTGCTGCCTTCCAGATGGGCCCATATTCGCTCTTCTGACTTTACTGGGTTGCAAAGGAGCTACATCAACTCCTTTGTCTTGGGCAACACGAGCAGCATGTTGAAAGTGAAACACGTAAGGAACACAGTGGAGACACTTGTCTGAAGATACAGTTGTTATTTACCCAGCTTTAGAGTTTCTCATTTTTCAAAGCCAAATTAGGCATCATCTGATTTAACCATTTCACAAATAGAGTATTTATAGAGCACCTACTATCTGTCTGGCACTGGCTGCTTAAAATACATCACAGTAAAACAAACCAAGAATCCTGCCCTCCAGGTTGCTGAGGTAAAGAGGGTTGTTTTAAGACTGCCCTGGCACTCGGTTGTGAGGTAAACTGAGTAAGTGCAGTGGGAAGAACTGCATGTGT
>PVJO010004263.1:0-32500 GCA_004026905.1 Hystrix cristata | reverse complement strand
GGCTGTCTCTAACTTGGCTGGGTGGCCTGAATTATGCCCTTTGACGTGTTGGGGTTTTTTGTTGCTCTAGTTATGAAGTTGCTTAAGAATTTGAAGGCCCAGCCCTTCTCCTTCTACTCTACAAATCCTGTTAATTTTTGTATAGTTTCCAGAACACAGATTTTTTTTTTTTCAAGTTATGTATATACTGCATTGTAGCAGAAATTCTGTTGTTTGACCCATAAAGAATATTCCACTTTTGGGCCAAATGCTAGTTGTAAGGAGTGAAGGATGAGCTCGTGCCAGAGCCTATGGAGAGAGGCACAGGGTGGGTGCTGTTGAGCGGGGAGGGTGCCCGGCACCTGCCGTTCAGCTTCCTGCTTGTGCGACCCTGTCCCTGTCCCGAGGCCTGGCCCTTCTAACTGATCTTGAGAAATGTAGCTTTCTAGTATTTCTTTCTCCGGGAACTTGGAGGTACACACCGGGAAAAGAAATTCAAACAGATGTTTGAAACGCTTAACAGAGGACATCATCTCACTCCACAACTTGAAACAGTTCAGGTTGGACATTTAACTAGGTAATTTTTCTCCACGGAAGTCAGACCAGCCTGACCCAACTTGCCTGTGCTTTAATGTATGAATGTATCTTTTTCTCTTCAAAGTGGAACAAGCTAGAAACTAGCAGACATGAAGAACAGAAGCAGGACCCGTTGGAGTAGCTCCCTTTCTAAGTAGTTCTTGAAAACACCTTGGTGACATTTTCATACAAGTGGATGTGTTGGACAAATGAAAAATGCTTTTAGTTTATATGAAAAATACGAGCAAAATCCAGAGATTTCTAGGTGTCAAACTTCATTTTTTAGAAGTGTTAATGATGTGCTTGATAATATGAAAAAGGATGTACCTGCCATAAAAGAACATTCAGCTATTTCCCTGGAATGGTTGGGGAAGAATTGATCAAAGAGGTGCTGTTCTGTATGGATGTCTATATCCTTATTCCAAGGTGAATAAATAAAGTTGTATTTGCTTAAACCTGTTCCTGGTCGGTCTATTCTCCACCACACGGGGAAACCGAGTTAGAATTTTTTTCAAATTGAGTCACAGTGCATTTTCCCATCACCCTCTCCATCCACTAGGGTAGAGGGAAGAATCAAAGTCACTACATACTTCTTTGCTTTTGGAAATTAAAGGTTCAAATAGCATTTATTGAAAATACTTCAGGATTTCTTAAGGGAAGTCTGAGAACTTAAGATCAACGTGACTGTCTAACTTCCTACAATAAAAATACTGTAACAGTTGGATGGGGGAAAACTGGTGAGTCAGAGAAGGAATATATACTTTTAGTCTCTCATGTTAATGCTGTGCTGTTGGAGTTCTGTACTTCACCCTCAAGAAAGAGACAAGTGAAATGTCACACTGTACCCCATAAATATGCACAATTACTATGGTGTCAATTAAAAATATTTTAGAAAGACAAGTTACACCAGGGGAATACCAGGCAGCAGGAGATCACGAGGCTGCAGGGACACTCAGTTCCCTTCCATAAATCAAGGGCAACTGGAGCCTTTTTCAAGGCCTAATGCAAGGCCCAGCACCCAGTTAGCACTCAATAAATATTAATTGTAAATACCACTGTGTGTCTGCAGCTAGAATAATGTGGTGCCAGTTTTCCCAGAAATGAACAAATTGGCTAGAGGAACAGAGTGCATGAGGGAAATGATTTAACCGGCTGGAGGAATGCAAGGGAAGAGGAAGCTTAAACCGTACGCAGCTCCATCAGACAGCCACGAAGTCCAAGTGTGACCCCTATTTACAAATATTAGAGGAATAAATGCCGAAGAGGTGGGGCAACTGTTCCGCTTCCCATGCGGCAGTTCAACCATTGCGGTTCTCTTTTAATTATTTGTGTCCTGTGCCACTAACCAGACATTAGAAATTCCTGTGAGATTCTGGCATCTAACTGCCCACACAGACAGGTGAGACTGTTCTTGGTTTCAGTTCTGAGCCGCCGGGAGCTCTTCTGGATCCTTGTGTCTGCTCTGTCTTCTCGCTGCCCTGCGAACTTGAATTTCCCTCACTCTCTTTAGGTCTCCCGTCTTCTCTACTACATGTACTGTATAAACAACAGATTGTTTTTATATTTACAACAGTTTCCCTCGTTTTATTCTAGTACTTTAAACATCGGATCATAACTGCCCTCCCCTTAAAAGCCAGCGAAGGCATTTCTGGGATGCTTTCTGAAACCCAGAGCACCAGGCCCGCTCAGCCTTATTCCCTCTGAACCTGTAGGCTGGAAGGTCCTCCACGTCCTTCAAGCACATCGCCATCATCGACAGACCACTACAAGAAAGCGGTGGTGAGAACACAATATTGAGGGTGAAGGAAAAAGAGTTCTCAGTCCACATAAATGTGAGGTGCTGGGAGCTGAAGATGAGCAACATAGCACCAGGATAATGCTTTATACACTCTGCTCCAGAAAAATAGTAGCATAGACTGTACTCTCTTTACTAGAGAGTTATTTTCAAATTCCTGGAGATGATGCCATCTCTCCAGGAGGCCTCTGCCTTCCCTTTCCCTTTGCGGTTATTATTGTTACTGTTTAAATGGTTCTTGGCGCGACACTGAGTCTTGGGCTTCTGGCCTCCGGAACGGAAGAAGTTTCTTTTCTTTTTTTTAAAAACTAATAAAACTGGGCAAGGATATAGCTCAGTAGTAAGGCGCTTGTCTAGCATGCAGGAGGCCCTGGATTTCACTCCCAGCACCATAAACAAACAACCCTAATGAAACAGTGCCTGTGGCACAGTGGGACTAGAACAGACAACAGTTTTGGACTCTATATTTACAAGAGGCTAGAGCTAGAAGAAAAGATTTTGAATGTTTTCACCCTAAAGAAATGAAAGATGTTTGATGAGATAGATGTTTAACCTAAATTAAATGTTAGACACTCTACATGGGTATCAAAAAGCACATGGTAGTTACAATTTTTATATTTTTTATGTATCAGTTCAAATAAATTTAATTTAAAAAAATGAACAAAACAAGTCTTCAACAAGGACCACCTCAGGTTTAGAGAAAAGTTTAATGTTGATTGGTGCCTTCCAAATGCGGCTCTGCTTAGTTGTTTCAAAATTCCCAGGCTAGGCGTGGTGACACCCGCCTGTCATTCCAGTAGTAGGAGACTGAGGTGGGCGGATAGTGAGGCCAGGCTGCGCTATACAAGCTGGCTGTCTGTTCAGAATAGATGCTCCACACTGCTGACCTATAAAGTCAGAATCTCTAGGGAGAAGCTTATGAACAAATTATGAACAAGTTTGAATCTTCCTGGGGTTTATATTCTGATGGTGGAGAAATGTAAGTAATTCAGTAATTACGTAGTTGTTGATAAGTGCAAAATAGAAACACAGAGCAGGATAAGGGAATAAGCAGTGATGGGCTTGCAGGTGGCACTATATTAATTTGCGTGGCCAGGAAGGACCACTCCAAGGAAGTGATAGTAAAGAAGAAGGCTGAATGATATGGAGTCAGCCACATCTGGGAGTGTGGGCTGGGCAGAGGGAGAAGGGTGAAGGCTTCCGGATGCAGAGAAGCTGCAGGCTGGGGAGCTGTTGAGGGTGATGGACGTAAGGAAGATGGTGGTAGCAGTGAGGTCAAGCTACACATTGCTGTGGGTTCTGCCTAGTCTCATGGACCACTGAGACATTTTTGTTGTCTGCAAAGGAAGTCGTGCAGCCACATTTAGGGGTTTCTGATGGTGCGGTGGAAGAGTCATGTTCATTGGTGTGCTTACTGGAGACTTGAACCTATCTGACTGCAGGTTGAGGCAGTCAGTGGTCAGCAGAAAGCAGAAGCCAGGCACTAAAGCTTTCCAAATCAGTTTTGTTCAAAACTCAGTTACTGGGGCCCTAATTTTGTTTCAAGGAAGGCCTGCCAGAGGAGCAACGCGAGAATGAGAGCAGGGAGGTGCGAGGGAAAGAGGGTATGGACACAACAAGCCTGTCCAGGGTGACTCCATGAGGGCAGACACAGATGTTAGCACCAACACGACGCACCTGGGAAGAAAGTCACGCCTGCATTTTGCTGACATGTAAGAAAGAAGGTGGGCCGGGGATTTAACTCAATGGTTAGAGCACTTGCCCAGCAAGTGTGAGGCCCTGAGTTTGATCCCCAGCACCAAAAAAAAAGAGAAGGTAGTGAATTTTTCCAGAGGGAAGGAAAGTTTCTTAATAATAGCCTTTCTTGGGAGATTGAGGATGACTTGACTTTCTGCTTGTGCACAAAAAGTAAATAAATCATTGATTCTTTGCTCACTTGAAAAGGAGGTCAATGTCACACTTGAAAAAGAAAAAGCCTTTCATATTCCCAATTAAACTTACTGTGAACTCTTCTTTTAAATAGCGTGTACTGCTATTTAAAACCTCCTAAAGGTGTGATAAAGGATAGAGTCTGCAAAGAACCAACAGCGGCCTTTTACAATTCCACTTGTTACAGTTGTATATTTTTCTGACAAAGTCACAGACAGTAAAATTAAAGCAAGTGTAAACCACCCATTTCAACGGCAAGTAACACGTTCTTTTTGCTCTGCTAGCAGACTTTGAAAGATGTTACCAAAGTACTTTCTACTGTTTTACTATTTAATATGTTCTCCATGAAGCGTATGTGAGATAGTAATTGTCCCTGTGTTTTGTGGACTGAGTTGAATAGAAGGAAAACACACATATATACTGTGTGTGCACACACACATGTACGTGCACGTTTATGTGTGTATACTAAATGTATTTTCGTGACAATTGTGTTCCTCATAATTTCAAAAAATGTTCTTACAATGTCATCCAAATTAAGTAACATGATCACTTAACATAGTTCTGATTAAAAATGTTAACTTAAATATTAATGACTTTATAAAAGATCTGGTTACTAATCAAAGAGCTGTATCTTAGAAATAACTAATATATATGTGTGTGTATATGTATATATATATATATGTATATATAAACATAAGTATATATCCCTTAGCATTTCTCAAAACACACTCTTTGGAAATCTGGGCCAAAAGTTATTAACAGATATCCTATGGCAAAAAAATTTAAAAGCATTCAATGACTAACATGTGGATAATATTATAATTTATATCTCCTAAAGGATCTGAAAAGTCTAGTATTGGAATAATCAGGTAATTGGGTGTATTCCAGCATTCCCAAACTCATTTGATCACTTTTACAGGCACTCACTCATAGGAGCTTCTGTAATGTATTTTCCCATCTCCTCTGTCACATTCATCATAACCAAGACTTCACACGGAAAGCCTCTCCCCTGATGCTTCATTTACAAACACAGAGGTTGGCTTTTTATCATCCTCAACTGCACACAGGTGATGGACCAGTCTTCCCTAAATTAAACTTTTAAAAAGATGAGTTCGGAAATCATAATTGGCAGCTCTAGTGTCATTTTAGTCTGTTTAGGGTGCTAGAACAAAATGCCTTTGACTGGATAATTTAGGGACAACAAAAGTTTATTGCTTCCCATTCTGGAGGCCACGAAGTCTAAGATCAAGATGCCAGCGGACTCAGTGTGTGCTGAGTGTTGCCTTGCTTGGCAGATAGTGCCATCTGTGTGGCCTTACGTGATAGAAGGAACAAGCATACTCCCTTCAGCCTCTTTTCTAAGATACTAATGGGCAGACTTCTCATGACTTCATTGCATCTCCAAAGGCCCCGGACTAATACTATCACATTAGGGTTTATTTAAATTTTAATTCATAAGAGCTGGTGGTGTAACTCAGAGGTAAGTACTTGCTGGGCATGTACAATGCCCTGGTTTGATCCCCAGCACCACACACACACACAGTTTCAGCACACAAAGTTTGGGAGGACACAAACATTCAGATGACAGCCAGTTTTCTTCAGAATAAAGTTGGAACATGTTCTAGGTTCAGGTCTCCTTCTGTCTACCTCTAGATCTCACTATTCATCACCTTGCCAGCCATATTTCTTTGTGGTTCCTGCAGATTAGCTTCTTCCTGTCTATGCCTCTTTCCATACTGTCATCACCACTGAAGTGCTTTCAATGACCTCTTTTTTTGTGGGGGTTATTGCTGGGGATCGAACTCAGGACCTTGCGCTTGCTAGACAAACGCTTTACCACTTGAGCTAAATCCCCAATGCTCGATGGTTCTCTTGAGTGGCGAAAGTCTCCTAACACAACTTCATTCTCTTCTGCAGCACAAACAAGACCACCCCTTCCCTGAGCTCTTCATGCTGAGGTCAAGCTGCTTCTCGCTCCATGATGGGCAGTTGGAAAGCTGGGTGGTAGAGTGGTTAAGCGTAACACAGGACTTAAAGACATTCAGTTCCCAGGTCTGCCCAACTCTAGGAGCTTGGACGAGGAACTTAACTCTCTTTGCCCCAAATTAGTTTTGGAAGTAGATGAGAATATACAGTACTATGAATTAACATTTCATGGTCTTATTCTGTGTCTCTCTAATCTCATTGTAAGCACTTCTTTCGTCCTCCCATTACACCTGTTATATTGCCTTGGGATTCAAGGACCAAATCTTCCGTGGTTTCTGTTAACGCCCCCCCCAGCCCCCCACCCCCGTTCTGCAAGTTTTGTTTGCACTCACACAGGTAATGAAAAATGTCACACCCTGCCACCTGGCCAGCAAAGATGATTAGCAGATGCGATCTGTTTATAAGATGCCTCAAATTTTAGGTATATTAAAACTCAAAAGAAGATGTGTCATAGTTTGAAAGAAATGACACAGCCCCCATGTTGTAAAATGAACTCGTAGAAGTGGAGAGTGAAATGGAGGTTCCCAAAGGCTGGAGGGTGAGGTGTGGGTGGGAAAAGGAGAGAAGTTGGTTAATGGGTTCAACCTCCTTCAGTTAAACAGGAGGAATAAGTTCCGGTGTTTTGTTGTGTAGTACAGTGACTACAGTTAATAATAATATATAGCATATTTCAAAATAACTAAAAGAGAGGATTTTAAATGTTTTTAGCACAATAAAATTTTAGGTGATCAGGATGCCAGTTAGCCTGATTTGATCATTCCACAATATATAAATGTATCAAAACATCACATTGTTCTCCATAAATGTATACAAATTGTCAATTAAAATTAGAAAAATAGATTCATGTAAATTGTTACTTTCTCTTCATTATAATGCTAATGAACGTGTCATCCTGGGAACTGACTTTGAAGCTTTATTCCTGTATGGAGTACTGTTTCTCTTCAGACGAATGCCTTCCAAATGTATGAAATGAGTGAAATCCAGAGCGATTCCAAGACCCCAGGCAAAGGAGCAACTTTCAGAGGGATGACTTTCTTTGAGCGATCCTATGGCCTGGATTTCATGGACTTAGCATGAGGATCTATAAGATGAAGACCTCATTAGCAGGTTGTTACCATTCTCTGGCATCAAGACAGGAAGTAGCCTCTAAGAACTACAGCCTCAGGTGCACATCTGGCAATCGGGAAGATCTGTCTGGAAAGGGATGGAGTTAGTCCATCCACACATCTGCTGCCCCAGCTGGCATATTTACTGTATATCTGCCCTGCATCTTTACCAGGCTGAAAGCACCATGCTAGATAAGGTAGTTTGAAGTCTTTGGATTATTTAGTGTTTTTGTTTGTTTTTATACTCAGAGGAAGTTTTCATAATGGTTAACACCCCACTTTGGAACCCACCAAAGCACCGAGGAACCATTTACGAGCTCTCTGATTCTGGACCAGTAACAACCTTTATGTTTAGCTTACTCATCTAAACATAGAAGTATACTGACTTCCTCATAGACCTGCGGGGATTAAGAGATAATGCACAGACAATGTAGCAGAATGCCTGGCACATATTAAGGACGCAATTATGGATACCTGTTTTAACAGTTTCTGCATTTTTTCCGCTTAACCCTAAACTCAGGTAGAAAGGAAGGAGGCTTTTCGCTTCCTTCGTTCTTATCTGATTCCCTGGAATTCGTTGAACATGAAAGCAGCCATAGTTTGTAAACTATGACTTAGCATCTGCTGGGCTTTCAAATTCCTAATGCCCCACCCCTTGCTTTTAAAGTGTCTACTACTGTGCAAATTTGTAGAGTCAGCCTTTATCACAGATGTTAGTGATCTTGCTTTTCACTGTTGTTCTTACTAATCATTTTAATGTGGGAATCAACAAAAGCTAAAACATGTACTTCAGGCCGACTCTTCATTTAATGGTCCTGTGATGGTGACTACTTTAGTAGAAATAAGCTGGCAAACGCGAACCAAGAGATTGTTCCGTCTGTGTGTTTGTAGTAAACTATCAGTCTGAACCAACTCTGTGGTTTGGTGGCTTTTCCTTTTTTCCCCTCATAGAAATCAATGATATATATATTTTTTCACATCTCACATTCTCAGTGAAGCTTTTATCTTAAATTTTTATTTATTTATTTATTTTTGGTGCTGGGGATTGAACTTTTTATTTATTTTTTAAATAAAGATTCTTTTATTGTGTAATTCCCATCCAGATGGCTCTGTGTAAACGTCTGCTTTTTTTTTTTAATTTTTTTTTTATTATTTTTACCAAGAACATGTATTGGTACATTGTATACATAATGATCATAATCAACATAGTTATTTTGTACCTGTACATGATACATCTTGGTTTTCCCCCCTCTTCCCCCCCTTCCCCTCCCCTCCCTTCCATTCACCCACCCCTCCAGACTGGTCCATCCACTGTGGAAATCATTGTGGAGATTCCTCAGAAAACGTCTGCTTTTTTTTGAGACAGGATCTAACCATGTAGACCAGGTTGGCTTCAAACTCAAGGTGATTCTCCTGCCTCTGCCTCCTGAGTGATGGGATTACAGGCAGGCGCTACCAGGCCTGGTTTAGTGAAGCCTTTTATTATAAAATTAAAATAATGAACATTATTGAGTGTCAAACATTGGATTGTTTTATCTCAGTTAACTCTCAAAACAAACCTATGAAGAAATGGCTATTGCTATTATATATATTTTAATGTCAGTTTGTTTATTGTTTATTTTTGCACTTATTATTCAGAAGGAAACATGGAGGCATGGGGAGTTTTCTAAACCGCCAGGGGTCACACAGCAATCACATGCAAAGCCGAGACTTTAACACGGACCATCTGACAACAAAGCCCGCATTTCCAACTGCTTTTTTTTGTACTACAAATTTAAGGGTTATTCTAACTCTAAAATGAGATTCTATGTCACTAACTCATTTAAATGCTGTTCTTTATTTGGGTTTTAAAATGTTTAGTGAAAAAACATGTTATAATTTGGGGGGAACAGCTGTATACTTCATTTCTCTTTTGCGGCATAGATAACGGAGAGCTCTTTATAAGTAAAATCAAGCTCTTTATTCTTTCCTTGGAAGAACTGAGTAAGTGGCTCTTTGCAAAGCAATGAAGTAAGAAATGTATTATCCCCCAATTGGGTGAAATGCATCCCATTAGAAGGAATAAGATCCATAATCTAACTCATTCTCTCTCCGTGGTAAAATGTTCTTGTGCCTTAATTAAGGAAGAGAGAACATGAGAGTTCAATAAAAGTCAAAGTTTGTCCTGTTGTGAAGCATCTTAATGGATTTTCACACCTGATTTCCATCTGCAGACGTGATGAGTAAGAATGGAAAGAATCTGAGGAGAGAGCTCTCACCCAGTTCAAGCAAGCAGCACGCCAGATATTGTAGTTATAGCTGAGGGTTACAAGAGCAAATCGATCTTTTTCATCATTCATACCAGGAG
Organism: Hystrix cristata; assembly: GCA_004026905.1. Lineage (NCBI taxonomy): Eukaryota > Metazoa > Chordata > Mammalia > Rodentia > Hystricidae > Hystrix > Hystrix cristata. Next base: position 22,782 of record PVJO010004263.1, on the reverse strand, counting down.
AATTAATCAATATGATCAATACGGCTACTTAAGAAACAACGTTTGAACACAAACATCGGAAAGAGAGTGGGGCCATGAGTATTACACATTAACTAACTTTGGGCTCAGGAGCAATGTCACACACAACATGATGTATAGCCATTGTAATCATTAGGTGGTGTTTCGAGGCCAATTTGTGCAAGTTTGACAATTAAAAATGATATAAAATTGATTTTCTAAAGCAACCCTTCTAGAAATGATACATCCGAGCATTCTGTGGTTATTGGAAACCCATATTGTCAATGCATTTTTCTTTCCAAGTACTAGGTGTTCACTGATACATTCTATTTAATCTAAATAAATACAGTGCATTTGGTATTTCTGGCTAAAATAAGTCATTAAGGAATATTAAGTGCAGTTCTATACCAAGGCAGAGGCTCTACTCGGCACAGGTGTGAATGAGACACGGCACATAACTTAATGGAATTTACAAAACGGTGAAGTGAGAAGCCGGCAGGCGGAGCCTGAACTGAAACCAGGTCTGCAGGCTGTCAAAGTCCGGTCCCCTTAAACACTCTGTCAGAGTACTGTCTGTATCCATTAGAAACAGAACTCTCCAGCTCTCTGCGAGTTTCCTAGTATCACTTAATGAACTCTTTTTTACTAAAACTAGCTCTGAGAGAGAGTCTTACTTTCAAATTTGTTTCCCATGTCACCATTTTGAAGGCGGTCATTGCCTCACAGTGTTTATGAACATGCTGTGTAAGAACCGCAGTGAGCTCGTACTGTGCAAGTACGTGACAGCTTATCAGACCAAGTACAGCCAGACTCCAAAACTCAGACGTCCTCATGAAGAAGCTCTGCGGTTCCCGAGGCTGCTCTTTTGTTGGGTGTTTGTTTTGACTGCCAACCTTTGTTCTGTTCTCCAGATGAATCATCACCCTCTGAGAGAAGCATCATTTCTACTTTTCCAGTCTTGGTGTCTGCATGACTTTGACTTGCCTTTTTAGTGGTAGTACGTCAGATTGTGATCGCACAGCATCTTCTGAACAGATGTCGTTCATGTGAAGAGTTTCCCACAGTGTAAGACTTACCGACTTCATGTGGAAGCCAGCGCAGTCTTCAGGTCAGGCACAGCCTTTGCCTGACAGAACTACTTCCTGAGATTGTTTTAGGCAGGAAGGAAGTCTATGGAGACCTGAGTAGCCATACAGAAGCCATATTTTCACGCAAGCAGCAGAGCCCGCAGGGGATGTGACACTTTCTGAGGCTGGAGCGGCAAGTTTGTTCAGGCCGGTGATGCTGTGTGCATGTGCAGCACTCACGGAGTGACCAGTAGGGCCTCTCTTGGCGATGCCCAGTGTGCCCTTCAGGGATTTCTCCTGTGTGTGAGCCGGTAGGCCTCTCAAAGCTAGTATCATTCAGTAAACTCTTTTCTACTTAAAGTAGCTTAAGTGGGCTATGTTACTTACAAGCAAGATCTTTGATGATTTAGATTTACCTTCAGAGATACACATTTCAACAGGTTTATAAATTAGAAATACCAAGTCCAATGGGTCATATCAATCAGTAGGCATATTCTGATGTGATGACATAGACTCATTTGATTCTGACTTCAAGAAAGAGACAGGTTGAGTGTGAGAAGAGAGAGGCAATATAGCTTGGAGCTTAACGATTCAGGACTTGTAGTCAGAGTTGGATCTAGCTTCATTGCATACTAACTGACTGATCTCCTTCCAGTTATTGAATCATCTGGTTTTCATTTCATGATCTGTAAATAATGACAACAAAATTGTGTTTTGCTTGGCATCTGAAGAGTGCTCAGAAAATGTGAACTGCTCTTAATGTGTCACAAGTAGGTATTCATTTTTACATTTTTGATTTGTTAATAATGATTATTATTTATCTGTTCATCATCCAGGAATCTTAATGGAGACAATATTATTATGATCATTATTGGTTCCTTATGTCATCCTAGCTGGCTTAGGACAGAATAGCTGAGGCAACAATCTTAAAATTTCAGGGTCTTAACATATTCATAGTTTATTTAATATTTGGGCAACTACTTCTCACCACTGGTCACTTCTTATCTATGTGTAGCTAAGGGACCCCAATATTTCTGCCTTTTATCATTCACTTCTCTGGGTTTTAGAAGCTCTCTCCATTTAGCCAGTGTCGGGGGTGGGGATAGATGGTAGTATGTGCGAGAGATCTAAAGGCCAGGCTTGGAAATGGCAGGCATCACACAGCTCTTGTTCTGTTGAAAGTAATTTAGTCACGTATAGCTGTATCCAAGTGCAAGGTAAGCAGGAATGTGTTGTATAACCTTGTTCTTAGAAAGAAATAGGTTACAATTTGGTGAGCAAGGTGGTTGTCACTACCCCATTTCACTGATTTGGTCTTAAAAAATATAGGGCAGAATTCCAAAATTGGGATAAAGAAAATTGGGATGGAGCTGCACTCAGTATTTTGCTTAGAATTTTGCCTTCTAAATCTGCTGTGACATTCATAATGTTTCATTTAGTCCATAGATGTTAACCTCAGCCCAAGCGTATATGTTAGAAGACTCACCCGATTATTCTCAGATCTTGCTTATTCTGAATTAAACATGATAACTAGATTTGGCTGCTTGGGTAGACCAGAGTCAACCCTTGCCTTAAAATGAAGAGAAAGAGCTCTAGGTTCTGCTCATTCAGATGTGAAGAATATTAATTACCAGAAATATAAATCCTCCTGTTTGGAAGTTTAAACTACACTGTTAGTGAGGATTGATTGAACCATGAGCACAACAGAAACAAAGTGATTTACAAAAAGAATCTATCTGAGCTTTCTGGGTTAGGATCAGTTTTTGGCTTTGTAAATTGTGCAGAATCGTAATTTTTACCTCTATGTTACTGTGGTCTTAAATTTCAGCTTATAAGTTTCAAGAAATAAAAAGTGATTTTAAAAATCGTTAATGAGACAGGAATGCCAGTGTGCTGCTCTTAACTTTTAATTCTCCTGAAATCAACAGAAATGATACTAGTTATATGTTTTCAGTGAGAGTGCCAAATATAGACTATGTAGTCTATTGAAAAGTAAAATAACACAAAGCAGTATTCCGAGATACAGTTTATGATACCTTCGAGATCATCTGTTATTATTGCTCTTGATTTGGAGTGTGAGCACCCTGCTCATCATTCAGTCCACTCGCTGACAAATGCACGACCTGAATGCTGCCATGCAGACACCACGAAGGAATAACCATATGCATTTCTGGTTGATCTATTCTTGACTTGAGACTCTTTTCCTTATTCAATCCCAAGTAGCATTCTCAGTATGTTAGAATCATTATTTGTGATGAAACTCTTTCATGATCCACATACTAAGCTTTAGCGGCATCATTAAAAACTACAGAAGGGATGTGAACTGGAGAAGATCCAAATATCAAACTGAGTGGACCTCAGCCTCCAGCCTTTCTCCATGAAGGGTTGATCCCAGGCTCTTTGCATCCTTTAAATCATCATTGAGGTAGATTTTAGAGAACTAAATTGGAGTGGAGAGGCCACCATTTTACATGGCGTGTTTGTAAATTCTGCGTATTCTGCATCAGCTGCGTGCCTTTACTTTGACCGCAGTGCCTTGTATCACTTGGGGGAATAAACAAGGTGCTTGGACTTGTGGAGAATGATTGGAGTTACACAGCAGAACAAGTCAGCAACTTCATGTTCTTGAGACTAGGTCATGCTCTTAAAAAGGCACAGTAGAGCTAAGCCTTCCATGGTTTACATAGTGAAAACAACTTGGATTGCTGAGGCGACCCTCATTGATCCTGTTCAGGCTGTGTGCAAAAGCCTCTCTCCCTCCCTCTCTCTCTCTCTCTCTCTCCTGTCTGTCTGTCCCTGTCTCTCTGTCTCTCTTGCTCACTTTCTCTTTGTGATCAGAGTATGTTAACATATCAAGGCCAAAAGGAATCTTAAAGAATATTTAATCATGAGGTAAAATACGTCTTATACCCTTGACAGAGGCAAAATCATACACGAAATCCCAGTGTGCAAGAGAGAGCTATCTGTAAGTAGTAGAAGTTGAAGCCAGCCAAAAAACCATAATCAAGTTTCACCTTAATGGCATTTTTTTCCCTTGGAGCAAGTTCAGCTTTGGCAACTTCCTTTCTAGACCTACAAACTTTGGAGATTAGGAACATACCCTTAGGATATTGAATACTAGTTTTCATCTGGTTTATTTGTAATGAGTAGAGACCACTTAATGTGGTGGTCACTGTCAAGTGGTACATCTTCTTCCTGATGATCACACTGGACTTTGCTGTGCTCTGAATGTTTGCCTCCCCACCCTGTTCATATGTTGAAATTCTAACCTCCAGGTGATGGTATGGAAAGGTGAGACCTTTAAGCGGTAAGGGGAACATGGGCTGAGCTTCATGCACAGGATTAGAGCCCTTATAAAAGAGATTCCAGAGAGGCGCCTTGCCTCTTTCTCTATGCTGAGGATGAATTAAGACGGTGCCATCGATGAACCAGTAAATGAGCCCTCATAAGACGCTGCATCTGATCTTCATTTTCTCAGCTTCCAGAACTGTGAGGGATTAATTTCTGTTGTTTATAAACCACCCAGTCTGTGGGATGTTGCTATTGCAGTCGGGAAGGACTATGAGACATATGATACAGAAACAGAAGAGTTTAGAGGAGGAAAGATCTGTTGAGAGACTTTAGCTTTCAAGTCAGATGGGTAAATGACTGCTTTGTATTATTAATTATCACGGCCATCAATTGCCAGGATGCAGCATCAATAAAGGGACCAGGTCAGTGTTTGAGTCACAGTTGGGGCAAATCCATCGGAACAGACCACACTATGCAGCTTGTAAAGCCAAGCAGCCAACTTGGCGGTGCTGACAAACTGGGAAAACTCCAGGATTATTCACTTCCAGGGAGCGTTTATTTGATATTTTCACTGAATTATTGAATAACAGTTGTGCCAAAGCTGTTTCTTCAGCCCAGAATTTTCCAAAGTGTGTGGCAATCCTGCTGTTCCCCAAAGGCTGTCTGTCTTTGGAACGCAGGGTAGAATTAGCCTTCTCTTCTGACATTGAAATTGGGCTTGGCGATATTATTTGCCTTGGCCAACGATATTTGCAGAAAGAGTAAAATCAGTTCTTGGAGGAAGCTTTTAAAGTGCTACAATTTGTTGACTCTTTACCACCAGTGTAGTGACTGTGAAAAGTAAAACAATGTGCCTGATTCTCTGAGTGTATGTAATGAGTGTAACTTAGAACCACGCAGTATATGTGAGAAACAATTTTCTAATGCAAGCCAATAATATTTTGGGAATTCTTGTTACCGTGGAATGACCAAGCACACCCTAATTATTATGGTGTTTTAAGTGTAAATAAGTGTTAAATGCAAAATTGGTTCAACAGTCGAATAAATTTGAGATATTCCAATTTTTAAAAAATATAAATTCAAGTAAATTTATGAGGTACAATATTATAATTCAATGTATGATGATAGGCCAGAATAATCAGCAACTGTATCATTAATTAGGAAGTATGTCACTGTATGTGAGGGAGAAAGAGAAAGAAGGCAAGAGAAAAGGGAGAAAGAATATGAGGTAAAATGAAAGAGCTCTTTTACAACTTTTCTGTTTTATTTCATCTGATGAAAATAGAATTCTAAATTTGTGAATAATATTATTTGCTTTGGTTCAGTGAATTAGGTAGGAGGCATTTATGATTATACATGTTATGTAGTATTACTCACGTGTGATAGTGGTTTTAGAGGTAGCTACTCACAAGAACCAAAATTCTTCTAAAGCTTCTTCTAAAGGTTTACACTTACATGAATTATAAGGAGACATTTATTCAAAAATTAAAAATACCTCTTCTAATTATAATTCTTGGCAATAAAAGCAAGTTAGAGCAAAGTCTGGTAACTCTAATAGTATATAAACATTTATTTATTTGTTTATGTATTATGGTGCTGGAGATTGAACCAAGGGTCTTGTACATGCTCAGCATATTTTGTACCACTGAGTTACATGCCCAACCCTACAAAGTGACTTTTATATATTTTTACTTCAAGGGTTATAGTGGCTTAGTATTTTAAAGTCTTATGAAAAAACAAAATATTATGTCACATATAGTTTCTAATGGCAGTAGAAGAATTTGGGAAGACATATTGCTACTTCAGACTATTTTGTACATTAATACTTAATGTATTACTTTCTATGTGCATTAATGAATATAGATGAGTATACTTTGACAAGTGCTGTTGCCACTGCTTCTTCTGATTTTCTCTTGATTGCACTTCCAAAGCAATTGCTCTAATTTCTTTACTTCCTTGTTGTCTACTGGGTGTGAGTCCAGAAATTATAATAACCTGTAGACAGTACCTAGAATTCTAGATAATAGATCCTCTTCTAAGTATCAAGCGATAAGATGATCTCTAATAAATGTTATGGAAGGCCCAAGCACTGGTGCATCTCAATAATTGTGCTGGGTGCTAGGGTCAGTATAAGTATTTGCATATCATACTCAAGGTATTTTTTCTCCTTGAAGAGTTTGAGACATTACTGAAAGAGTTTTTCTACATAAAACACCAAGTTGGCAGTAATACAAAGCAGTATAGAGCTAGGTGCCAAATTTTACTGATTATCTATAGATAATATAAAAATACAAAGAAGGAAAAGAAAGTGATTTAATATATTAAAAATGGATTCTTTTAAAAAAAATTCACCTTTATTGATCTATCATTGACACATAGAAACTGTATGTATTTAAGATGTACAATCTGGTATTTTGATAGGTGTACACACTGTGAAATGAGAGCCATAATCATGTTATATAAAAATTAATAAAAACTATTTAATTGTGACAGAAAATAAAGGAAGGAAGAACTCTTGGGAGTTTTTTATAAACTTGTAAGCAATATGTAAGCTTACAAGCAATGTGTAAGATTCATGGTTAAAAAACTAAATTTTCTGAGAATCATAAAATATTTGAATAATATAACACAACTCAGATTATTGGATAGTGAGGCTATTATGTAGATGCCAACTGAACACAAATTAATTATATATTCATTGTAATTTTCATCCAAATCTTAAAGTGCCTTGTTGCAAATAATAAAACGACTTTATTATTTATGTGGAAAATAAGGATTCAAAAAAGTCAGTGAACAAAGGGATTGAATAAACATTTTCCAGACAAGATATAACAACACACACAATATTGCCAATAACCATATGAAAACATGCTCAGCTTTATTAGTCATTAGGGAAATATAAATGAAAACCACATGAGCACCATTTCATCTTCACTAGGATGGACATAAATTTAAAAATACGAGAAAATAAATGGTTGTAAGAAGGTGGATGGGAGACAAACCAAACATTAAAAAATCAATAGCTTTGCTATACATCAATAATGAACTAGCTAAGAAAGAAATAAGGAAAACAATTCCATTCAAAATAGCTTCAAAGGGGCTGGGGATTTAGCTCAGTGATTATAGTGCTTGCCTTGCAAGCACAAGGCCCTGAGTTCGATCCCCGGCACCACACACAAAAAAAAACAAACAAACAAAAAATAGCTGCAAAATATTAAATACCTCCATTGTGGAAGTGAAGGACCTGTACAATGAAAATTATATAACACGAAAGAAACTGAAGAACACATTAGAAGATAGAAATACCTCCCCTGTTAATGAATTGACAGAATTAATGTTGTTACCATGGCCACATTATCTTGTTAATACAATCCACTGATTCAGTGCAATCTTCCTCAAAATTCTAGTGAAATTCTTCACAGAGCTAGAAACAATAAACCTAAAATTCATATGGAAGCACAAAAGATGCAGAATAGCAAAAGCAGTCCTAACCAGCAAGAGCAAGGCGGGAGACAGCACTACGCCTGATTTCATATTGTACTACAAAGCCACAGTAACAAAAACATCACAATACTGGCACAAAAACAGACTTATAGACCAGCGAAATTGAATAGAGGACACAGGGAAAAAGACCACACAGCTACAGTCATTTGATTCTGGACAACGGAGCCTAAAATATACATTGAAAAGTAGGCAGTCTCTTTAACAAATGTTTCTGGGAAAATATGCAGAAGACTGAAACTAGATTCTTATCTCTCACTTTGCACAAAAATCAATTCAAAATGGACCAAAGACCTAAGTATAAGACTTGAAACATTGAAGTTGCTAAAAGAGAACATAAGGGAAACATTTGAAGCCATGGGCCCAGGCTAATCAGCCTTGACTGTGCTGTGACCTGGTTGTCATCATGTCCCTAGGACACACAAAGGGACTTGGAGAGACACTTCACCCAGTGCTAGGATTGTCCCACTCTCACTTACTCCCATGGGCACGTAAGCTGAAGGAGTCTGGGAAAGAAAAGCCCCATGGTCACCTCACCCCGAGTGTGCACAAACAAGGGAAATCCCGAAAGGAATTTTGCCTCTCTTCAGCTGAGACCCACTCCATCTGGTGCCAGTCAGGCACTACAACAAAAAGAGCCTGGGACAGAAAAGCCCCAGGTGTCGCTCTGTCCCCAGGCAGGCACAGTCAGGGAGGCCTGAGATCTCACTCCTAGGCAAGCATGCCTACTGTAGCAGGAGAGAGGAACACCACAACTCCCATTGCCATCACACCTCCACAATCCACGATCCCCCCGACTTTGTCTGATTCCACACTGCTGATAGTACTGGGTATGACCACCGCGGAGGTGGTGCGGTGGTTCCTCCCTCTGCCTTTCCCTAAGAAGTGCCTGAGCACACCACTGTCTGGTCAGAAGACAAGTGCTGCAGGGCCTTCACCACTATTGGTGAGTCTAGTGTCGGGGAAGCTTATAAGTAACAGACCCAACACTGTCAGTGTCTGAAGAAACCCATGTCGCCACATAGAGACCACCACGCCTATTGTAGGAGTAGCAACACAGTGTGCACTCATCATATTCTGCTATCTAAACCTCACCTCCCCGAAATGCTAAAGCATGCCCACTCATGAACACACTACAAAGACAGTGAATCTTTCTGACTCTGTTTTAGTGTGCTCTGTATCTAAACTCACTCATTGCAGCCAAGGAAGCAATGAGGAAATTACAACACAGTGTCCCGCTGGAGATGAAGTTAACATTGCACAACAAACTCATATCCCCTAAACACATCTTCAGGAGAAAACTGCTTACTAAGAAGGCTGTCTCATAAAAGGAGTAGAGATATCTGATCAACCAGATGTGCAAGTCTCAACGTAGGAACACAGAAAACAAGGTAATATGACACTCCCAAAGGAGCATAACTCTTTAGTAGCAGACTCTAAAGAAACCAAAATGTGTGTAGTGCCTGATAAAGAATTTGAAAGAATGATTTTATAATACTCAGTGAGATCCAAGAAAGTATAAGCAGTTAAAAAGCACATGAAACATAATGCAGAACACGAGCAATAAATTCAGTAAAAAGACAGAAACAGAAATCATGGAAATGAAAGGGAGATAAAAAAAAATCAATGAGATAAAAATTCATTTCAAAACAATGATCTAGATAAAGAAGGAAAAGAAGAATATCAGAGCTTGAAGATGGGTCTTTGAAACTAACACATTCAGACAAAAATTTAAAAAAAGAAATAATTTGAGAGTATTTAAAATATTTGGGAAGCCATTAAATGATAAAAAAAAAAGTTTACTTCTTTGGAATACCTGAGGACAAGGTGATAAAGGTTATGGGCATAGAAAAACTAGTCAATGAAATAATAGTAGAAAACTCCTAATCTTGAGAAAGATGTGGACATCTCTATATAAGACGTTAATCGAACTCCAAATAGACACAATCAGAAAAGGTCTTTACCATGACATATTACAGTCGTCAAAAGTACAGGGTAAAGAAAGACTTTAAAATCTGCCAAAGAAAAGCCTCAGTCACATTTATGACAAACCCCATTAAACTAACAGCAGATTTTTCAGCAAAATCTTGACAAAACAGAAGGAATCTAATGATGCATTCCAAATTTTGAAAGAAAATAACTGACAACTAAGATTACTATACCCAGCAAGTTTATCCTTCAGCAATGAAGAAAAAGGAAAGACCTTCCAAGATAAGCAATCTGAGGGAATTCATGGTCACAAGATCAGCCTTACAAAAAATACTTATGCAAGTACCATATTCAGAAGTGAAAGAAAGATAGTTACTATCATGTTAGCATGTGAAAGTATAAATCTCACTAGTTGAGTAGATATACAAGAGAGAAATAGGAAGCAAATGCTATCACTATAATAAAGCATCAACCCACAATGATATATAAGAGAGGAAGAAACAAAGAATACTCAAAACCAGAAAAAAAAATCAACAAAATGAAAAGCACAAGTCCATGTATTTTAATAATAACCTTGAATGTAAATAAAATAAATTCTTCAATTCAAAGATACAGGCTGGCTGAATGAATTAAAAACCAACACTCAACTAAATGTCATCTACAGTAAACTCAATTTACTAGTAAAGACGTAAACAGGTTGAAAGTGAAAGAATGGAAAATGATATTCCAAGTAAATAGAATTCTAAATTACGAAGGAGTAGCTATACTTCACTTGATCTTAGCCAAAAGGCCAAGAAGCGCTAGGAGTAGCTATACTTATATCTGACAAAATTGGCTTTAAGACAAAAACAGTAAAAAGGGATGTTTGCTATATGATGATGCAACAGTTTTATATGTATATGCTCCTGATCACTAAATTTCAAAAAAGGACAGAGAGCCACCATTATTGTCATAGTGGAGGAATTCAATACTCTGCATTCATCAATGGACAGATCTCCAGGCAAAACAAGCAACAGACATCAGAGTTCTGTGATAGGGAAGATCGATCTGATAGGCATTTACAGAATATTCCATCCAACAGCTGCAAAACAAACATTCTTTTCATCAGCACATGAAACTTCTCTAGAATACACAACTTATTATGCCATAACTCTGAACTAATTAAATAACTGAAATCATATCCTGTATCTTTCTTGATCATAATGGAATGAAAGTAGAAGTCGCATGAGAAATTATACAAATTATACAAATACTTGGAGGTTGAACAACACACTTTTGAATGACCAGTCTACTGAGGAAGTCAGGAGAGAAATTGAAAAATGTCTTGAAACAAATACAAATTGAAATACAACATATCAAAATACAGTGGATTCAGCTTAGGTGCTCCTCAACAGATGGACAGAAAAGAAAAAAAAAAAAATATATATATATATATATATATGTATTATATATAAATTCAGGCATAAGAAAAAATGAAATCTGTCATTTACAGCTAAATGGATGTAACAGGAGGACATCAAGTTAAGTGAAATGAGATACAGAAAGAGAAAGATACAGAAAGAGACAGAAAGAGACCTATCATGTGTTCTGTTTCATATGTGCAAACTAGAAAGTCTACCTTAAGGCCGACTAATGATGGGTACGGACTGGGAAGAGAGCTGATGGTAGTGGGGCAAGCAAATGTGGAAGAAAGGTGGATAGGATCAGTGTATGCTGTATGCATACATGGAAAGATTACACTCCATCCCATACCTACAATTCATATGTATTAATAAAATTCTAAATTAGTATCATCAATAACTTTGTAGATAAAATTTACTAAACTCTTATTCAAACGTCCATCATAAGAAACACTTGGTAGGAAACTGTTCATTCATTTAGTATTTCACAGTTTAAAAAAATAATAACAATGTTTTATATAAGTATCAATAAGAACAGGTTTTGAAAATGACAATAATTTTTGAAAAGCTGAACTGAGGAGGTAGCTGAGTGGTAGAGTGATTGCCTAGTGTGTGTAAGACCCTGGGGTTTGATCCCCAGCACTGCAAATAAATAAAGGATTAAGTATAAAAATAAAATAATAAAAGAACCAGAGAAAATATAGGTGAATTTTTTTTTAAGTTATGGAGAAAAGATTTAGAAGCTTAACACTAAAAACATAATCATAGATGAAATGATTTGACTCTAAAATTGTGTAATTTATGATTATAAATAATGTATACAATAGAATCAAAAGGTAAGAGACAAATGGGAAAAATTTACAGCACATACGATGAAAGATTATTATCTTCAGTGAGAAAAGAGATGCTTAGGGAAAGAGGAATTTTGACATGGGTTCAAAATATGTCCCATTTTGAAATTTGTTTCAGTATTACAATAAAAATCTGGGTTGTTTTTCAGTTATCTAGTATTATTCTCTGGAAAAATCTACACTCTCTCATCCCCCAAACTTCTCTCCTCGAGTGAAAAGAGAGATGGCCTCTGCTGTTATTTCCAGCGTCTTCTCCAGGCTTCCACCACATTCTTTCCATCCCTGGGGCAAACTCAGTGGATTTCCCCCTTCCAATTTCCTTGCTGTGGTGGTGTTCTACTAAGAAGGTATTGTCTGTCTTGGCACCGGAGAGACGAATTCAAGCCACTTCTCGCACAGTGGAAACTGAAGCAAGAGAGAAAAAAATGCGGCAAAAATCATACGGTGATAGCAGCTCAATCACTACTTTCGAGCCCTCCTGTGTGACTCCCGTGGTTGGTGAGGTGCACGGAGGATGGGCTGCTGGGGACCTCAAGTGAAGTGTGAGCAGGCTTGGAGCTTTTGTGTTGCATTTTGTTTTTACTCCGTTTTTGTCATCTTCTCTCCCTCACAAAAAGAATTGATTTACATTTACAAGACCAATCCACTGATTTCAGAAGATAGTTATACTAATAGTCCATTTGATTTTGAGGAAGGAGCCCTAACAAGTGAAAAAATACTTAACATTGAAAACCGAGGAACTAGTGGTAGTGTGTATTATAAAAATATTAGATTTATGCCAGACTATTTAGTGAACAAATGTGAGTGGAGAGCTGCTATGTTTTGATATCCCTGTTGATCTGAGTAAATTAATTCGCTTTCTCTATCTCTCCTTCAAAACCTTATTGTATAAACAATATTTACTTGTATCTTAGAACTGTACCTTTCTCTATTTTGTTACATTTAATTTGAGTACAATTACCTATCTAGGCTCTAAGTGCCTCTAGGACAAAGGAACTATTACAGTATTTTTTGATCACATCTCTTACAATGAAACCCTCTTTTCATTCAGTCTCTAATAGTTACTGTACACCCAACCAGGCCTACACAGGATTGAAAGATTTAATGGCAAACTAGAGTACGTGAATTTCTGAAATTCTTGATAAGAAAACTGACCAAGCAATATGTCAGTGCCACAGAAAAAAATTCACTAAGCTTTTGTTTGATGCATTTTCCGATTGTAGTGATGACGACTAGCAAGATCCTATGATTCAACATGTACATTTAACAACTGAGTAGGCACACTTCAAATGGATTCCACTAGGCACCATATTGTTCTTGCAGTTTTCCTTTAATAGGGTTGGGGGATATGTTTATCTGTCTGTATCTGTAAACATCTACCCCACGGGTTTTTTAAATTGATTTAATCCTATTTTTTGATATTTTGCTTTGTTCTATCTCTCTTATTCTTCAGCCTATGTTTTTTACATCTCATTGCCTCATCATTGTGAATAGGTGATGAATTTTGTAGGCAGACTAATCTTCAGTTGAACATAGTTTAGAAGATATAAAGTCTCTGAAATTACTAAACTGCTATTTTCAATTTATTATGAGATTGTCAGTTAGAAATAGGTTTCTGTTTAATTCTATTAGAAGTTGAGGAAAGGAAAGGAAATATGTGGCAATCTGAAGACAAAATCATACCTTTTCACCATTCGTAATGAAAAGGTTTCAGAAGAAGCCGGTTAGTGAAATATATAGATACCAGAAACGATATAGAACTGTGTTGTTTCATGTAGATGGCTTTTATTATAAAGTTTGCAAAAGAACTGGAACATATCTTTCAAATATAAAAAATAAGTCCATGGAAAAATATAATCTGGCTTACAAGTAGCATTTTCAGGACCAGAATTAATATACAAAACAACCTGCAGTGATTTTGTATTCTTTTCCATTTTTATTGTTGGCTTATATCATTTTTAAATAAAAATATCCTGAAATATTTCAAAGGGGAAATGCCAAAAGTAATTCACCTTCTAAAACTGTCTCATTTGTACCACTTTGGGTTATAAACTAACATGGCTTAATATGCTTTAACACATCAACTGCTTGGGACGATAAAATTAGTTTTTGGAGGTTGAAAAAGAGTGTGTTGCTGTCCATTGTTGTGTGGATATGAACTAGTCTTCATAAGCAAAGTAAAACTTGAACTTGGTAGTTTTAAGAAGTATATATATATACACACACACACACTATATTAAAAAAAGACAAAAGAGACAACACACTTAAATGCAGATCATGACAGACAGTTACATGTGAGATGTAAGAAAAATTCTGGCATTATGAGGGTGTCAACATAATCAGGAAAAAATTATTTTTGATGACATGAAGAGGAGAAGTGTTAGCAGCATGGGAAGAATTTTTGAACAGCAGATATATAGCAAAGTCCTTTCCCCTCGTCTGCCAAGTGCACCCACACTTGTCATCAGTGAATGCAATTACATTTTTTTTTTTTTTTTTACAATACAGAAGAGACTTTTGGCAGTCAATGAGGGCCAATTTTTTCTTCACTTATACACCCCTTTTAGCCACTGTGAAGATGTGAACTGAAAGACGTTCGGAGATTTGACTTTGTCCTTCAAGTATGAATTTGTGAACAAATTGAGATAAAACTTGGGAAAATCGAAACTTTACATATTAATATGGCCCCAGCCAAAAGGTTAAACCACTTAAGGGTAAAAGAGTCCCCTCTGCTGTTCTCAATTGCAATTTTTTAGGCAAATGTGTTTTAATGTTTTTTAGACAAAAAGAAAAATGACAGAATAACAATAATCTCTTCACAACCTCCATAGGCAAAAAACTAGTGTGAAAATTGAACTTTACAATATAATATATAAAATGTACTCAGAATTACATGGCAAGAATTTATAGCCCTTTCTGTGCATATGCACATTTGTTATCTTCTATGAGCCTCAAGTAAACACAGCAATATATTTTACTTTTGCAAATGTCAAATATAAAATAGTCTTTGAATTTTATTTTGATCCATGTTCACGTCAATGAAACAAAATACATGGTGAAGTCAAATCCTCTCAGTCCTACTCATTCATCTCGTACCACTACACACACCCACAAACACCAAACATAGACACACATACACTTTTTATCAGGTGTTTGGACAGAATGAGAATGAGGAATTTTAAAACTGCCAAACTATGAATCAATGAAACTGTATGGTTTTTATAGTCAAATGATTAATTCATTTAGGAAAAATATTGCTAGTGGAAATCTAGGTACATTAATACATGAACTTTGTTTTTCTGCATCCCAGTGGTTGCCACATTATACCTTCTGAAAGTGTTATGGTGGCAGAATAGAAACTATTTTAAATTCTAACCAGGGTTCTAATTTGCCACTGAAGTTAACCATCCTCTTTCTCCCATTTCCTATCCATGATTTTTCAAGGCGCCTACATAACAAATATTTTCATCCTGTTTTACCTAAGTTCCTAAAAGCCAGTGCTTGTTGAATTGCTAGTGAAAATAAAACCCTGGCATTGCTGGCATTCGTTAGGTTGTGCTCTTGGGACAATGTACATCTCACCCATATAATTTACATCTAATTTTCCACCAACCAGAATGCCAATTCCAATTGAAATGCTTTATTTGCCATCTTCTATCTTGTGTAATGGTATTGACTACCAATCAATAGGTACCTATTAAGAGTTCATGCGAAAATAAGGGTCAGGTAGCAAAAAATTTAAGGCCTATTCTGTGGATTTCTAGTAGTAGAAATGATTTCATGGTGAGTTAGTCATATTTTATTACTCAAACTCACTTGTTACTTTCTGCTAATATTATCAAAGGCAGCTCAGTTCGGCTGGGTGAGAATTATTGGATACTGAGAAGTGAAGCAAGTCAGGGTCATTCTGATAACTGGCCAGTAGGAGAACTTGACTCGGCTGAAATCAGGACGTAGCATCACAGACACTTTTGCACAACAGTTGCATCATTGTGCTCTTCACTTTGGAGATGACATATAGAACGACTGTTAGAAACAGCTGTGTACTTCTTCCTAATATTTTCTATGCCATCAACCTCTGCACTGTCTTTTGATTTTGTTGTTTTCTTACTTTGTGTCAAATTAAGTTATAAGATGGTTGTTCAACACAAGTTTCTTTTAGCACTTTTGGACAATAGAAAATGGCAAAGTAAACACCACACAACAAGCAGGAATACAGAAATAAAAGTCTTCTCTAACTAGGCTCACTATTACTATCAGTTTCTTTCCAACTTAACTAGATGATTTCTTTGCTTGTTATTCACCACCCCCCTCCACCTTCTACCATTAAAATGGAGGCAAAAAACAAGTCAGTGGGCTTTGGGGTTAGAAGAGAACACTGAAATAATTCACAGGAGAGGAGGAAGTACTATTGCAGGCCTGTGATAAATATCTAGAAAACAGAAATATATACTCTGTTGTATTTTGTTAGATATTAATTATCCTCTACAGTTTTGGATTTGATTAACTTGTATTTCTAAGAAAGAACTATTAGAGAAGTAAAAATATGAATTTGCTTATTTACTGCATATTAATTTCTTTAATATCAGCACAATATTTTCAATATAAGACAAATATATAATTGTATCACAAAAACATATGGAACTATGGAGAACTCACCAATATTTTGGCAAAGCTAAGGAAATCTGTTTTTTCTTTATTAATATGGCTGTACCACATTCTTGGAATAGCATCTTAATTTGGCTTTATATTGCCACACTGAAACATTTGAGGAAATTAACCTATAAAGAGAAAAGCTTTATTTTGGCTTGTAGTTCTAAAGGTTCCAGTTCAAGATTGGTCTGCCCATTGCTTTGTTCCTCTGTCAAGGGTGGCATACCATGATGGAAGCAGGCAGCAAAACAAACTGCTTACATCACAAACCAAGATGCAGGGAAAAAGGCTGGATGGACTGGGGTTTCACAATCCACTTGAAGGATTTGTTCCTCGTGATCTAAGGACCTCCCAGCTGGCCTCATTTCTCAGAGATTCTACCACCTGCCCATATCATCACCCTGGAGACCAAGCCTTTGGCACATAAACCCTAGGGGACACTACTCATATTCAAACCATGTAAGTGTACATCTAACATTAGACAACACAGTGGTGTATCTGGTTACCTGTAGCTTAATTAAAATACTTGGCAATGTTTTCCAGGTGCATCTATTTTCCTATAGATGTCTCAAATTTGTCATTCTTTGTAGCCAAGTAGTATTCCATTATATACAGATACCGCATTTTCTTTATACAATAGTCTGTTGATGGGCATACAGGCTGCTTCCAGGATTTAGCTAGTATGAATTGTACTGCTATAAACACTGGCATGCATATATTTTTGTAGTATGATGTCTTAAACTCTTTTGGGAAGATATCTAGAAGGGGGATAGCTGAGTCATATGGAATTTCTAATTTCAGTTCTTCAAGAAATCTCCATACTTATTTCCACAATGCATCATTGTGCCGTCCACATTAGAGATGACATATAGAGATGACATATACAACATTAGAAATGACATATTTCCATAATGATTGTACTAGTTTATATTCCCACCAACAATGTAGGAGGGTTCCTTTTTCACCACAGCCATGCCAGCATTTGTTATTGGATTAACATTATTTTAGAAAATGTTTGTAAGTCTTTAAAACAACATCTATTTTTTTATTCAGTTAGTGGGTCACATTATCAGATACAGGCTTTTTTCAGTCTTTTCAATGAAATAATTGAGAGATTCACTATGACACTACAGGAAAGTGTGTACAGAAATATAATTATTTCATTATTTCTATTTTGAAGCAATAAATTCAAGCTTTTTTCTGCTGGTTATTATCCCTTGCCCCAAATAATCATTGAATATGTATTAGCACCTTACTGTATGTTGGATACTATTCGAGGCATAGGCATAAATCCAGTTCTTCATTGTATAAATGAGACTCACAAGGTGAATTAAACAAATATGTCTGCCAGAATCATAAGTGAGCAATGATTATTTTTATTTTAACGTGACTTTGCTTATTTTATTTTTTTTTCCTGATTATAGAAACATGGCAAAAAAGTTGAAAATGAAAGAAATACGAAGATAGAAAAGCAAATTATTCTTAGTCATATCACCTAGAGACAACTATTGTTAATATTTTGGTGTATTTCCTTTTAGTATTTTTTTGTCCATTTTGTTTACAAATTGACAACTTTAATGTCTATGCAGTTTTACTCTGCTATTAACATTTAATGTATGTGTTTTAATTATATATGTAATTCACCATGACCTTAATTCATATTCACAAAAATAATATTTAAAATATGGCCCATACATCAAAAAGCTTTTTTGGCTCTTAATACATATTATCTATATATTTCCTAGAAAGATTGTATCAATTTAAAATGCTATTGTTAGCCTACAAGGGTGCTTGCCTCACTACATACATTCTTGTCAGCAATGGATATTATTACTTTTATAAATCTTATAACTTGATATGTAGAGAATGACATTGCAATATGTTTCAGTTTTTTTTTATTACCACACTGCTCAATTCTTTTAATTTCCTTTTGAGAGTTATCTCTTCATTTTCTTTGCCTGTGTTACTAGATTGTAAGTGCATTTCTTATGAGTTTTAAAATCCTTTATACATATGTTTATATACAAAGAATATTATTTCATTGTAAATTTTTCAGGTTTTATTTTTACTTATAACTTTTTAACGAAGAGGCTTAAAAATTTTATGCAGTGGAATTCACTGATCTTTGTTACTTTTATTTCTTCCTATTGGTTTTATAAATTGTGAAACAAGTTATTTATTTATATTTATTAATTTTGAAGTACTGTATTTTGATTTTAAGTGGAGTAGTTAAAACATTCTCACATTAAGTCTTCATTATATTATTTCAATTATATTATACTCGTTGTTGAAATAAGCCCATAATCTAGTGTTCCTATGGTTATTTTTACATTTAACACTTCTGTCCATCTGGAAATCATTTTGTTGAGACTCTATATTGATTTTTTTTTTCTTTTTACTAATGGCCAAGTTTTCCGATGTAATTTGTTAAACAATTCATCTCTTCCTATTGGTTTCTGATCTTTTCGTTATATGTTACATTCTTATACATATGAAACATCTGATTTATCCCTCTTCCATTGCGGCCACCCATTTGTAGATTCAAGTGACAACATAATGCTGGTTTACTCTTTGGAGCTTTATAAATGTTTCAATATCTGTTAGGGTAAATCCCTCTGAATTAGTCTCTCTCTCTCTCTTTTTTTTTAAACAATTAATATTATCCCCATCTAGTTTTGAAGAACTTGTAAGACACGGTATCAGCAATAGAATCATTTAATGATTTTTCTTATGCTCGGATTGAAATCCTCTACCATTGAACTACATCCTTAGCCTCAAAACAAAATCATTTTAGCTTTTGAATGGAATCATATTAAAGCTATTAATTACAGTAGTCAGCATACTCAGGAAAATTGTGTCTCCATTTACCCATAACATTTTTAATGTCCTTCAGGAGAGTTTAGCAGTTTTCTTCATACGAGTTTCCGTAAAGTCATGATACTTAAAACAAGTCTAATCTTTAATATCTAAATCGAAGCACTTCTTACTTTTCTAACTTTTAAAACTTTTTCAATAATTTTGGCCACAGTAATTTCTGTCTTTCCACTTAATTCATCAGCCTTTTGCTGAGATACAACAGTTTGAGAGTCACCTTGCTGAATGGAGATAGTTGTAGGAACACAAGCCAAACACAGGACCTAGCCATTGAGGAACTCACATTCTAGTGTGAGAGAGAGATTTTTAAGCAAATAACTAAAAAATTGAACAAAGTGCTACAAGAAAATATGTAGCACAGACACGTTATTTAAGTCAAGGGTGTCTAGGAAGATATTTAGGAGGAAATACTGTATATATTTAAAGTGCAGAATGTGATGTTTGTATAAATTGTGATGGATGCCTTGTAAGATTATGCCTCCAATCAAGCTAATCAACCTATCACCTTGCATATTTACCTTTTTTTGTAAGAACACTGAAAATTTAAGCAAATGTCAAGTATACATTATTATTAACTATAGTCATTATGTCATGTGTTAGATGTCCAGAACTTATCATCTTATGACGGAAAAATTATTCCCTTTTACCCACTTCCCATATCTCCCAACACCCTCCCTCTGGCAAACACTTTTCAGTTCTCTGTCGGCTATGGATTTGAGTTTTTTTTAGTTTTCAAATACAAGTGAGCTCACGCAGTATTTGTCTTTTGTGTCTGGCTTATTTTACTTAGCATAGTGTCCTCTGGGCTCACCCTTGATTTGATAAATGGCAGAATTTTCTTCTCTTTTTAAGGCTGAAAACTATTCTGTTGTAAAGTAAAAGTACCGCGTTTACTTTATCCATTCATTCAGAGGAATATTTAAGTCATTTCCATAGTTAAGCTACTGTGAATAATAATTGCATTTTCTTTTTTTATTGAGCCAATTTATAGGTGCATTTTAGATATTCATGGTGATCACATTCATTATAGTTAATTTGTACTTGTACATGATATATCTTGGGGTTTTTTTGTTTGTTTTTTGTTTTTTTATTTTGTCTTTGAGTTAAAAGAAAGGCCTATTGGAAGAGATTTGCATATGTGCAAAATGGTGAGCCTCAGCCTTTACTTGCCATTCAGTCATAATTTACTTCATCATTTTCCAAATTTTCCTAAACTTATGAAGCAGCCTCATTTTATTGTTCAAAAATCAGATTTTGTCCATAGAAATTTTGAATTTCTCGATATGGATTGTGATTTGATGGTTCTTATACCTGACAAACTTGGAAATAATGATCTTGTTGTTACTACACCATAGTAGAGTCAATTAACAAAACGACCTTACAACTAACTAAATGCAGTAGAGGAATATTGATCTTGCCTATTATTTTAATAAACATGTTTACAGTTTGAATGAAGCTGAGTTGCACAGATCTAGTTGAAAATTAATACATATGAAATTTTTGCCTTTATGATGAAAATGTAAGAATTTGATATATTTGCAATCAATATTGGTACCTTTTAAATCTAATAAGATGGTTTTGCATGTATTTGTAAAGCTATGTGAAAGAATTAACAATACAGCATTATCAATTTCAGCCATAAAGAGTAACTAATCAATTACATCTTTATTAATAAGTGAGTATGTTGTAAAGACTGGCATAGTACTGACACTACCAGACATGCTTCCCAAATATTTTGGAAATTTTAAGTTTCAGTATCTTTTCAGTATATTACAGTTCAACCTGTAATTCAGACATTTTCATTAATATGCAAAACTGGACACAATTTCAGTTTGTTTTTTTTCTCTCTACCTTTAGAACAATTAAAGATTCAGGAGCTATCTAGTTTAAGATATTCAAGGTTAAATGGTAAAGACTTACAAATTTTCGTGGTCAAGTAACCAAGCCAATGGGGTCAGGATTCAGGATTTTTTTGAATAAATGAAAGAAATTGATGACAAAAGGAAGTCATGTTCTACACAATCATTTTTATTTTCTTTTTTTAAAATAGTGGATATTGGTTATACAGATTAGTAGGTTTTATTTTGGCAGATTTGTATATGCATGTACTTTAACAACCCCCCACCCCCGCACTCCGTGGCCCCACCCTACCTCCTAGTTTTATTTTCTTGGGGGTTTCAAGGTGTATAGTGTATTTTGGTCATATTCATTCCCCATTATCTCCCCTTCAGCCCCTCCCTCTTTCCCTTATTCTCTTTCTCTTGTCGAATAATAATATCCCTCCTACTTTCTTATCATCATTTTCCAGATTCTACATATTACGGAGATCATGCAATATTTGTCTTTCTGAGTCTGACTTATTTCTCTCAACATGATGATCTCCAGATCCATCCATTTTTTTGTAAAGGACAAAAGTTCATTCTTTTTAAGTGACCAAATAATGCTCCACAGAGTATATATTCCACATTTTCTTTATCCATTCATCTGTCAGTGAGTACCTAGGCTGGTTCCGTATCTTGGCTATTGTAGATTGTGTTGCAATAAGCGTAGCTATGCAGGTATCCCTATGGTACGCTGATTTTAATTCCTTTAGATATATACCACAGAATGGTATAACTGGATTAAATGGTCGTTCTAATTTTAGTTTTTTGAAGAACCTCCATACTGATTTCCACAGTAGCTATACTAATTTACATTCCCGTCAACAGTTCCTAGAAGAGTTCCTATTTCCCTGTATCCCCACTAGAATTTATTGGGTTTTGTATTTTTGATGATAGCCATTCTGACTGGGGTGAGAGGAAACTGCAATATAGTTTTGATTTGCATTTCTTTAATGGCTAAAAATGTTAAACATTTTTTATGTATTTATTGGCCATTTGTACTACTTCTTTGGAGAAATATCTGTTCAATTTTTTTAATTCATTGATTGGACTAATTGATTTTTTGGAATTTTTTGAGTTCTCTATATATTCTAGATATTAATCATCTATTGAAAGTGTAGCGGGCAAAAATTTTCACCCACTCTGTAGGCTGTTTCTTCCTTCTGTTGGTTGTTTCCTTGATGTGCAGAAACTTTTGAATTTACTATAGTCCCACTCACTGATTCTTGTTATAACTTCCTGTGTTATTAGCATCCCATTCAGTAAATCTTGGCCTGTGTCTATGGCTTCAAGGGTTTCTCCTATGTTTCCTCCTAGCAATTTCAAAATTTCAGACCTT